>PYAF01000219.1:38912-59826 GCA_007407185.1 Glycine tomentella | reverse complement strand
ATTCAAATAAACCCTAAGAATCTCAAAGCAATAATGTTCCATTCAAACAAAATTGTTCATGTGAACATATAAAACCACCAAGTAGTAGTACTCTTATGTACAAAACATACCATGCCATTGACTCCAATGATAAAAGAAGAATTCAGCATGAGTATTGCATCAACGAGAGGCAGAAGAGAGCACCTTCCATAACACATAAACTCCCAAGTCCAATGAAGTCAACAAGTCAGTAAAAAAGTTGAACATTGTAAACCCTTAATTTACTTAATTTCCCTTGACCCTCAAGCTTAATTAATTTCACAGTAGCAAAGTCCAAAAGCAAGAATTGAAACAAAAGAAAAAGGACATGGCACAAGTATAGCATTAACAAGAGGCAGAAAAGCACGTTCCATAACACAGGACATGACATGACACCTCCAAAGTCCAATGAAGTCAAATAAGTGAAAAACTCGAACATTCTAAAGACTATAAACCCTTAATCAATTAAATTTCATTAGTGCCGAAGCTTTAATTAATTAATGTCACGGTAGCAAAGTCCAAACGCGGAAATTGAAAGAAAAGCGCTTCTGGCAATCGGAAACAAGCCTGTGGTTTGGGTCATCGTCAGCGGAGCGCAACGCAGCTCGGGACCGACCCATTTCTCCCCCTCTGAAACTGAAGCCTTGCCGTCAAACAATATTGTTTCTGGAACGGCCCTTCCAATAATTTATTCTTAAAACTTTTTTGGTTCTTATACTTTTTTTAATTTATAATTTTTGTGCATGAACTTTATTTAGGCTATGCTCAAATTTTTATTGAGTAAATTACATTTGTGTATTTTATATTTTTTTTTAAAAAAATTGTAGTTGATATTCCACCTTTTTTACACCTTATAAATTTTTTTTAATTATTTAATTCATATTACACTCGAACTTTTTTACTTTTAAACATCATTTAATAATTTAATAGAAAATAGATACATACTGGTTACATAATTTTTAATGAAAATTTATATTTAAAATATTCGCATCTTCTTCCTCGATATCTCCTTTTCTTCAACAATTCATCTTCACTTACCACCACTACCTCCTTCTCCTCCTCCTCCTCCTCCCTCTCCTATGACATCATCTTTTTCTTCTCATCGTCGTCTTTGGCCACCAACACGACGTTCGGATGCACCTACTCCTCCTGGAGCAACCACTACCATCATATTCACTGCCTTCACCATATCCACCTCCATCACCTCCTCGTCTCTCGCTATAGTTTCGACCACCATCACTGCTACGCCCGGTTCTTTGGACATTTAGAGGATAAAATTAATATATAAAAAGGGAGGGGTATTTATTGTAATTTTAAAAAATATAGAGGGTGTAATTGTAATTTACTCTAATGGACAATTTCGTCGTTAATAAAATAGGTAAAAGTAATGTATAAAAAGATAGGGATGTCAGATGCAATTTAAGAAAAATACCAGAAATACAAGTGTAATTTACTCATTTTTATTTTATTTGATGTTTTAATATTTTCGACAATTTTGAATGTTAAGTAATGATATAATATTTATTTTATTTTATTATTATTTTGGCTGTTAAATATTGTCATAAATACACTTGTGTCGTTTCTTCTTCTCGAGCTCTACAATGAAGACGTCGTAATTCACATACTAACTATTAATCTTACTACAACATGATGATTGATTCTAACGTGAAGTCCAAAGAGGAAGGATTCATGGGTGAGGCATGAAAGTTATCGAAAATAAACGGTTGATGACCGGGAGGGAAAAAACAATAAAAAATGAAAAGAAAAACTAATTTATTAGAATAAAATAAAATATTTTAATATTTAAGTTTTAATATCGGTATTAAATTTGTCGGTATCTCTCTTTTTTACCCAAACTGCAATCTCTGTGTTTTTGGTTACTCTCTATCTCTATTATTCTTCCCGATTGAAAGTTGTTTTCACAGGTTGTCGAGTAATTTGAATTCGATCTAAACCCGATTTTATTGATCTGAGTTTCTGAACGTGTTTTTTCTGAAATGCAGAGGTTGTGTCTCGCATTGGAGCTCTATGATTTTGGTTGGACGAGGCGATTTTCCATATCTGAAGGATCCCATGCCATATTGCACATAATACATCATAAGATGCTTTTAGCAGGTGAACTCATTTTATGAGGATTAGTTGAAAATGGTTTCCTGTGTCGTCTATTTGTACTTAGATAGGTGTTTATTTTACATGTGTTAATGTTAGAATGAGATTTTGTGATATTGTAGATATACAGTTGTCAAAAGAATTGCAAAATTCCTGCAGAATACTGCTAAAGTTGCCACTAGCCATAGCCATAGCTCTGGGTCAAAGTTACTTATCAGAGCACATCTAAGGATGATTGGTAATATATGAAGATATGAAGATGTGAAAAGCAGTTGCTCTTTTTTTTTTGGTAGTGGGTTTGGTTTCGTAATATAGTTTGAACATGTTTGGATTCAAAGTTTAGTTTAGAGTGTGTTAACCAATGCTTTTAAAATCAGAGTAACTGTTAGACCAAAGGCACTCATTTACAGTTAATTGGATCGTTGTGGTTGAAGTATAGGGTCTAATCAGTGGTAATAATAAAATATATATTATTAATATTGTATATTAAGCACCTAAAGAATTTGTGTAATTGGTGGTGCTAAAAGTTGGATTAAAAATTTGTCTTCAAACACATAAAGGACAGAGATCATAGTGCATCACAATAGTGTTAGGTTCATCATATATAATTGGTAGTAATAAGTCATTATTGCCTGTGGATTAAATTTTGGTTGTATACAAAATATACATTCTAGCCTGTAATAGAAAAGAAAGAGATCTATAGTTGTTTAAGGTTGTAGTCAATATTGGATCATTAGGTAAACCTTATAGTCAGAAATGATTATTTGGGCGCACCTGGCACTCTGGTAGGTGTTCCGAAATAGGAGCTTCAATGGGTTGTCCTCATTGAAGTGAAACAAAAATTGTTAACCTTGGTCTAATAAATTAACGTACCCAAAAGATAGGTAACAGTGCAAGGATAACAATGGTGATCCCCCACTTAGTTACCCTATTTGTTTCTGTCTAATAACTGATATGATATATAGGTAAATAATTGTTAAGTCCAGATTAGGTGGTATAATTGCAAATAAGCAAGAAAACACCCCCATTGCATTGGCTGTATTGCGTTATATTACAAAGTTAACTCAAATGTTATGGATCGTAAGTGTTCTAAAAGCAAAAGTTGTTAGGTCAAGACACTAAATTGATTTTATATTTGTATCACAGCCTGTAATGCAACATGTGTTTGTGTAACACCCTAAAATTTCAATAACTGCAAATATATATTGTATGAATTATTCTTATGCAACTGGTGATGCGAGTGTTAGGTTATGTGAGATTTGATTAGTCTATATTTAAATTATTTGTGTGAAATATTAATTAGAGATATTACAAAAATCTTTGAAGAGAAATGACCATATTACCCTTCCCTTGAAACAGAAATTACAAAAATGCCCTTGAGGTAAAAATGACGATAATGCCCTTGGATATTTTTGGTTAGATATTTTAAAATAGAAGTTACAAAAATACCCTTGAGCCAAAATTACACAAATATCCTTAGATATTTTGTTGAGATATTTTATAGTGAAAATTACAATCATACCCCTAGGATGAGTGACAAATTACCATAGTACCCTTAAGGCTAAAATTACCAAGACACCCTTTGATATTGTGTGAAAGCTTGATGAAATTACAAAGTGCCATTGGATGACAGATTACCAAAATGCTTTTAGTGACAGAAAGTTTCATAATAGAATTTCTATGAATTTTATACGGTTATAACTTTGAAATTTTATTCAGGAGAATTCAAGCATTAGAAAAATATAGAAAAATGATAAATAGAATCTGTGAAATTTTCTCTTAATTGTAGGATGAATAGACTTATTCAATAAGATGATTTGGTAATTTTGATGGTTAAAAGTAGAACGGAACAATCAGAATTAAGATAAGAGCAGTCTTGTATGTAAGGTTTGTGTAGCACTCTGTGTAGACTGCTTGTGAGCTATCTATACTGTAATTGAAGTCAGTTTCTAGAACTCTAGAGGTCTATTATTTAATATTATCCTTAGGTAGAAGAGTTCGAATTCAACTTTGCTTCTTTGGTAGAAAAATTCAAATTGAACTTTAATTCCTCTTAAGGAATGCCATGTGTGAAGTCATGTTGGAATTGAATTCTTCTTCTTCATAAAAGGTGACATGTGGACACAAGGAGAACCACACAATTCTCTCTTCTTTAAAAGAAAATGAAACATGATATAGAAGGAGGAAAAGAAGATAAAAATCTTCCCCTTGGCTAAAGCAAAGTTCACGTGAAAAAGGGAAGAAAAAGAGCCAAGAAGTCATGCTTTGGACAATATTTATGCAAGATAACATGAAAGGAAGCAAAACTTCACTTCCTTCCTTGTAGGCCACGTGAAAATGGAGAAAGAAGGAGAAGCTTCATGACTTAGACAAGTGGAGGGACACTTGTAAAGAAAGCTTCATGACACATAACAAGTGGTAGGACACTTGTAAAGGAGTCATCATGGCTTAGAAGATTTTTGTAAAGTTGGAAGATATTTAGCAAGAGTCATTATGAGCTTGGTTAGGATGGAATGGAATGATATGAAACTAAGTTCTAACGGAACCAAATGGGAGTAACTAGCTAGAAAGGGTAAAAATGTCCTTGAATATTTTATTATTTTCCAAACTCTATATAAAGGGAGGAAGGCCTTAAGTGGAAGTCACATTCAAGACTCCATTCTTCCACCTATTCCACGTGAAACCTCTCTTTCATTTCACTTTCATCCTTTCATTTTCAAAGCATAAAGAGACTTCACTTCCTTGAAGAATCAAGTGTAGAAGCTAGTACCATTAGGAAGAGATAGACAAGCTTCATAAGAAGTTATAAGGTATGTATAGGAAAGCTTTATGATAAAGATAATTTAAGTGTTGTTTGTGTTTGAATAAGTGTTTGAAGTTCATGTGTTGTTGAGTGTTTCTATGAATTTCTATGAAGTTCATGTATTGCTGAGTGTTTCTATGAATCTCTGTACATAAATGATATGTTGAATGTCTGAGTAAAAGTATGTGAGACAGTGATTGAGGACTGATGTTGAAAACACATATGAAAAGAGTTATGCATTAAGTGAATCAGTTTCATGTGTCTCATGTGCATAAAAGTTGCCTCAGAGAGGAGGTGTGTATAAGAGTTGCCTCAAAGAGGAGGTGTGTTAGATAGCTGCAGTAACTGAGTCTGTGCGTTCAGACAAAAGGTGTCTGAGCTGAGGGGTGACTCTTGCGGTGGGGAATCACACCACCAATGATGATCACATGAAGTGTGGGTGAGAACCTGTGCAACACCGGGAGACCCTGACTGG
The DNA here is from genome assembly GCA_007407185.1 of Glycine tomentella. Classification (NCBI taxonomy): domain Eukaryota; kingdom Viridiplantae; phylum Streptophyta; class Magnoliopsida; order Fabales; family Fabaceae; genus Glycine; species Glycine tomentella. Next base: position 54,421 of record PYAF01000219.1, on the reverse strand, counting down.
TCGGATAAGTTATGTGCCACAGGGATGGGGCTATCTTGACAATTGGTACCAAATATTGAAAGAGTTTAAGAGAATCATGCATCATGATAAGAGTTTAAGAGAATCATGCATCTTTGAGGATGTTGTTATGAATATCTGCATATTGAATATATTCTGTTGCTTAAATTATGTTTATCATAAACATACCCTGTATTTTGTGTCTGTGGTTGACACCTGCTATGACCTCGATTTTATTCGGGTGAGCAGATGAACAGCAAAGAGAGACCACTAGCTGTTTACAAGAAGAGGATTTTGTTTGAAGATGATATGTTTGAAGATGTATTCTTTTGTACATAGTGTTTTGAATTAGTTGTACTATGTAATAGAACCAGTGTCAATTGGTAATCTTATTATATATATATATATATATATTACTTCAGATTTATAAATATTACTCAGTAATGAAATTTTCTTGGAGTATCAGTTATTGGCAAAATTTTGTTATATTCAGTTGAGTGCTTTTAAGAAAATTGAAAAGAATTTTTCACTAAAAATCAATAATAATAAGATGGTAAGTCGAGGTGTTACAGTTTGGGCTTGCAGACAGCAGACTTCACTGGTCCACCTAGCAACATTGAACACTAGACCACTTGATGGCATAAGAGGTTCTAATACCATACCAAACGATCAACTGTTCGAAAACCTTGAAACTGTTTTATGATCTTACTCTTTATATGTAGAAAGCGGGTCAACATAATGTGGTTGTTTTTGGTTGTTCAGGGTACTTCACAAATTTGATTTGATACATTGTGTAGTAGACTAGTATTTTGTTTAGATATTGCTTAATCGGTGGCTAATTTTTATGAGTATTTTTATAGATTGATTTTATTTGAATTCTGAGAGACATGGATGAGGAATGGGAAGTAGGATCTCCAAGTTATTGTGAAGATGAGATGATGGTGGCAGAAAATGATGACATGATGGAAGATGAACGACACATGATGCAACTTGAAGAGGACTTTATCCAGGTATATTTGTTTATTATCATTGTTGTTTGAATCTAATTTTATAATAAGTGATATTTGAAATTAATATATTCATATAATTGTAGGGAGACAGAGTTTCTACCAGTTTCTACTATTCCAGCGATGATGAAATAGATGAAGGGTATGCATCATTTCATATGACATTTTTTGAAGATGAAAGTGTTAATTGGAGGAGTGTTCTAAAGAATCTGTTGTTCAATTGGACCATTGGTCTGAAGATTCATCTGATGTTCTTGTTTATGCTATAGATTGCTTGCAAGACATGTATAGTTTATAGTGGATTAGTGTGGAGGCTAAAGATTTAATGAGTTGTATAATAACCCTGAGACCTGGCGCGGATGGCGCGGTTAGCGCCAGGGTTCTTAAGCAGAAAAACCCTGTCTGTGATGTGGCGCAGGTAGCGTCGGGTTGGCGCGAGTAGCGCCAGAGCTTCTGGAGTGTGACGCTAGTGGCGCCAAGGTGACGCGGTCAGCGCCACAAGTCCTCCAGAAATCCAGTTTTCTCTGGAAGTTGACGCGATCAGCGCCAGTTGTGGCGCGAGTCGCGCCGGAAGTGCTCTGGAAAGTCAGTTTTCTCTGGAATCCGGCGCGGTCAGCGCCAGGTGTGGCGCGGTTGGCGCCACAGGTTTTGAAAGAGTGGCGCGGTTAGCGCGAGGAGTGGCGCGATCTGCGCGGAACCTCTGACAGAGTTGGTATAAAAGCCCAAGTCGCGATTTTTGAAGGAAAACCTTGCTTCTTCTTCCTTGGGACGTCCAGCAGCCATTGTTGAAGCTCCAAGCTTCATTCTTGCACCATAGTTCACCAAAACAAGTCCCTTAAACACCAGACTTGATGGAATACACCTAGTGAGCTTGAATCTTTCATCCATTTCCCTTGAAAATCCCCAAATCAAAGAATCCCTTCTCAAGGGAAGTTTGTAGAACTCGAGTTCGGCGAGGAACGATGGCGATTCGTGGTTACCCAAGCTAGGGGGAGTCGTCCTTGGGCCTTCCTTGTCGTCATTGAGGTAAGAAACTCGAGTTTCACCGTTTAATTTGTGAGTTGGGGTTTTGGGTGAATAGTGACCCACTTGTGATAGAGCTAGAATTAGCCTTGGGTCCTTTAGAAATATGTGTTTAGAATGTGATGAGGATGAAAGATTAGCTTTCAATTGCAAGTTTGGTGAACTTTGATTATAGGCTCTATGTAAGGCATGTTTTGTTGATATGCTGAGTTGCTTAGTTTTGTTTAACATGCGAGAGCCTTGGTATGTGTTTTGTTGTGCCTGAGAGGCCATGAGAACGGTGCCTTGTGTGTGTGATATGGACCGTTCAAGCCCTGTGTGAATTCGGAGGTGTTGGGCTGTTGTGAGCTTCAAGCTCTTTGTGCTTTGGCTAGGCCAAGCTAGACCATTGAGGGTCTGAGAATCACTTATGAAGTGATTGAGTGTGTGTTATGCAAAACGGATTATGGCCCTTTCGTTCTAACGGCTTAGGACCGTTACTGAAACATTATATGTTTGATCCTATGTAGGACGTGAGACTGATAGTTTCAGTGGTGGTGACAACGAGGCCGGGAGAGCCGGTGCTTTGCTTAGAGCAGGTAAGCTCTTGGTTCTTGAATGTGTGCCCTTTGCTGTGTTCTGCCATTCACCAAATGAGGTGATGGTTCTGTTGTGGGCAAATGCATGTATATAGAAATTATATATTGATGTGTATTGATCTTATTGATGAGATTGATTAATGGATTATGCTCTGTACCCTGTGATGGGAATTGATGTGTATTGATCTTATTGATGTGATTGATTAATGGATTATGCTCTGTACCCTGTGATGGGAATTGATGTGTATTGATCTTATTGATGTGATTGATTAATGGATTATGCTCTGTACCCTGTGATGGGAATTGATGTGTATTGATCTTATTGATGTGATTGATTAATGAATTGTACTTTGAACCCTGTGATGGGAACTGATATGTAGTAATCTGAGACACTGATATATATGTTGAACCCAGTGATTAGGGAAGTGATATGTATGGCTATGAATTGTTTGACTTATGATATACCGGTTTGAATATGAGATTGAAATGTGAATTCTATGGATGAGTTGAATCCTATGGTAGTAGGATAGATGACTTGAGATTGAGTAAGACCTGTTGTGAGATGTTCCTGTGATATAGATGTAGCCTCCCGAATGGAGATGTTCCTATATCCACAGAGGTAGCCTCCTCAGGCAACTGGATTGATATAGGTTATGAGATGTACCTGTGATATATAGATGTAGCCTCTTGAGTAGAGATGTTCCTATATGCACAGATGTAGCCTCATTAGATGGAGATGTACCTTTGATATATAGATTTAGCCTCTTGACTGAGATGTTCCTATATATACACAGATGAAGCCTCCGATGGAGATGTGCCTGTTATATAGATGTAGCCTCTTGACTGAGATGTTCCTATATTTCAGATGAAGCCTCCAATAGATATGTTGAGATCCAGGCATGAGATGTTCCTAGTATATAGAGGTAGCCTCCCTGAGTGGAGATGTTCCTATATACATAGATGTAGCCTCTGCCGAGTAAAGTAATGTATATCACCTGTGTATTGATAGGTTGAGGTGAAATGATAGTGATGATGTTTAGTGAAGGGAAATGAGATCCCTGCCTGGTATGATGAATGATTGAGAATTGTTCTGACATTGAACCTGATTATGAATGGTTGAAATATACTATTTCTATGTATGTGCCAAAAAGTGAACCAGGGGAAGGAAATACCTTCAAGGGCCCTGAGTTTACTGGGATTTTATATCTCACCCCTTGTGTGGGGCTTATGTTTTGCAGGTGAATCCTCAGGAGGAGCAGATAGATCCCAAGGCAAGAAGCCTATGCAGGGATAATTGCTACTTATAAACCTTAAGCTTAGATGACATGAGCGTGTGGCTCTGATATTTTGTATTGGCCTTTGGTTTGTTTTTGTTGTACCCTGAGGGGAGATTTATGTACAATTTTGTACTTAAACAGAGAACTTATGTATAATCACCATATTATAATGCAGTGTGTATGACGATGGCATTTGATGATGCCCTTTTTATTATATATGCTTCCAAACTGCTTAATCTCTGATGTGTTATATATATGATTGTTGATTAAGCGTGGTAATGACCCTGATAAGTAGATGGGGCGTTACATTATGGTATCAGAGCAGTTGTGATAGGGAAGCATTATAATATGGTGAATTGTGTGATTGGGTGTTGTTTTGGGGGTTCATTATGGTAATTGCATGTGTGACTGTTGAGAGTGAGCTTGATCAACTCACCCTTTTTATGTGATATGTGCAGTACCATGGTGAGGACCCGGAACAATGATAGTGGGACGGGTGCAGATGAACACCCTGATCCGGTGGTAGCCGCCTTGGCCGCTATGCAGCAGGAGATAGCTGCAAGCAGGCAGGCTAATGAGGCCTTGATGAAGGCCAATGAGGAGTTGATGGCTGAGTTGAGATCTCAGCGCAGAGAGGGTAAAACACCTTCTCCACATCCTGCACCTGAGGGCGAAGGTAGTCGCCAGGTGGGTGGGGCTAGCCATCTTGCTGATGGGCCTAGCCATATCAGAGGAGGACTTTCACAGTCACATGTGGAGGAAGAGACTGTTGCTAGAGGGAGGATGCTCACAGCTTTCCGTAAGCATGATCCTCCGGTATTTCATGGAGATTATGATCCAGTGGTGGCGGCCCGATGGTTACAGGCCTTAGAAAAGATATTCACTGTGATGGAGTGTTCAGATCATCACAGACTCCTTTATGCCACCTATATGCTACATGGAGATGCTCATGAGTGGTGGGTTACCACATCAGAGCTGATGAGAGGCCAGGGGGAGGTTGTCACCTGGCAGGCTTTCGAAGCCCAGTTCCTGGACAAGTAGTTTCCGCGAGATGCCAGAGAGCAGAAGCAGGCGGAGTTTGAGACTCTTGTCCAGGGACAGATGTCTGTTGACCAGTATTTGGCTAAGTTCAATGAGTTAGCCAAATATGCTCATTTCTGGAGGGAGTTACCTGATAATGAGGTGCTTGCAGCTAAGTTCCAGAGGGGACTTAGAAAGGATATTGAGGAGAGGATAGCTGGCAGTGGATCCCGAGATCTGGGGAGTCTGGTCAAACAGTGCAGGCAGGTGGAGGACATGATTAGGAGACGGAGTAGCAGTCATCCTATTCCTCCTAGTAGGCCTGATGTGAGGAGATCCGGTGGTGCAGGCCCAGCCGGGAGGGGCAAGGGCAGAGATCTGAGGGTTTCTTCCTCTTCAGATAAGTTTAAGAGGAGCCAAAGAGATAGACCACCGAGACCAGGCTCAGGCCTGAAATGTGCCACTTGTGGGAGGACTCACTAGGGTGCGTGCTCCACTGGTATGTTGGTGTGCTTCAGATGTGGCAAGCCTGGCCACTTTGCCAGACAGTGCCCACAGGCCAGAGACCGGGCCATAGCTGCCCCTGTGATCTCAGCAGCACCCACGACAGGCCGTGTTTATGCAGTGGATGCGAGGGAGGCAGCTAGATCTCTAGATTTGATTAGAGGTACAGTTTTGATTGACATGTGTGATGTTAGAGTATTGTTTGATTCGGGAGCCACTCACTCATTCATCAGTGATCACACTGCTCTAGGACTAGACTTGCATATGTTCAGGCTTTCTTCTCCCATGGAGGTGACCACAGCCTCTAGTGAGCAGTGTAGAGTGGAGATGTGTTGTCGGGATGTACACTTTCTGTATGATGGCAGAGAGTATAGTGTGGATCTTTATTGCTTAGCTATGCCTACCCTTGAGATTATTCTAGGTATGGATTGGTTGGCCAAATATGGCATGATGTTGGATTGTTGTTTGAAGAGGGTTGTTGTGCCTTCTGATGGAGCTGGTTTGAGTTCCACCTCTTTTCTTTCAGTCTTGCAAGCTCGCAAGGCAATCAGGGAGGGAGCTCAGGGCTATATCTTCTCCTGTGTGACAGAAGATAAGCCAAATGTTGATCTGTCGCAGATCCCGGTGGTCAGTGAGTTTGTGGACGTGTTTCCTGAGGAAGTTACTCAGCTACCACCTGAGAGAGAGATTGAGTTCTTTATTGATTTGGTTCCTGGTGTAGGACCAATCTCAGTGGCACCTTACCGTATGGCTCCTCTGGAGTTGAGGGAACTTAAGGTGCAGTTGGAGGACCTGCTGTCCAAACAGTTTATCAGACCGAGTGTCTCACCTTGGGGAGCACCGGTGATCTTCGTGAAGAAGAAGGACGAGTATGAGGTTGTGTGTGGATTACAGGCAGCTGAATAAGGTTACTATTAAGAATAAGTATCCTCTGCCTCGTATTGATGATATGTTAGATCAATTGAGGGGAGCCAGAGTGTTCTTTAAGATCGACCTGAGATCCGGATATCACCAGATTCGGATCAAGCCTGCAAACATACCAAAGACGGCCTTCCGGTCAAGGTATGGTCACTTTGAGTATCAGGTCATCCCCTTTGGTCTGACGAATGCCCCTGCAGTGTTCATGGACTATATGAACAGGGTGTTCAGACCTTTCTTGGATCAGTTTGTGGTGGTGTTTATTGATGACATACTGATCTACTCCCGGACGGAGATGGAGCATGCTGAGCATCTCAAGGTTGTTCTTCAAACTTTGAAGAATGATCAGTTGTATGCCAAGTTGGCCAAATGTGAGTTTTGGCTATCAGAGGTGAAGTTTCTTGGCCATGTGATCTCAGCAACTGGGGTATCAGTTGATCCCAGCAAGATAGAGGCAGTGATGACTTAGGAGATGCCCAAGAATGTTCCAGAGGTCCGTAGTTTCCTTGGTCTTGTAGGATACTACAGGAGGTTCATTCAGGGGTTTTCACAGATGGTATTACCCTTGACTCGCCTTATTAGAAAGGATAACCCATTTGTATGGACTCATGAATGTGAGGAGTGCTTTATGAGGCTGAAGGAGAGGTTGACCACCGCTTCAGTGTTGGTTCTTCCTGATCCTGAGGGAAGCTTTGAGGTATACTGTGATGCTTCCAAGCGGGGGCTTGGATGCGTGCTGATGCAGGATAAGAAGGCTGTTGCCTATGCTTCCAGGCAACTAAAGCCTCATGAGGAGTCTTATCCTACTCATGATTTAGAGTTTGCCGCTGTGGTGTTTGCTCTAAAGATTTGGAGGCACTATTTGTATGGTGCTAAGCTGGTGGTGTTCAGTGACCACAAGAGTCTCAAATACCTCTTTGATCAGAAAGAGCTGAATATGAGACAGAGGCGGTGGATGGAGTTCCTCAAGGACTATGATTTTGAGTTGAGGTACCATCCAGGCAAGGCAAATGTTGTTGCTGATGCCTTGAGCAGGAAACATGTGAGTGCCGCCTGCATGATGATCTCTGAGTGCAAGTTGATTGAACAGTTCAGAGATATGCACCTAATTGTGACAGAGGGTGCCCGTGGTCTTGAGTTGAGAAGGACCAAGATTGATAATGATTTGATCCGGAGAATCAGGGAAGCACAGAAGCAGCATGAGGCTGTGAGAGCCATGATTGGCCAGCAGGATATTTCCTGGGAGGACCACGATTTGGTGTTGTACCAAAATCGTATTGTGGTGCCTAAGGGCGAATTGGTGGATGTCGTCCTGTCTGAGGCTCACAAGGGCCAATTCAGTATTCATCCAGGTGCCACTAAGATGTATCAAGATCTGAAGAAGAGTTTCTGGTGGCCAGGGATGAAGAAGGACATAGCCGAGTATGTAGCTAAGTGTCTAGTGTGTCAGAAGGTAAAGATTGAGCACCAGAGACCGTCTGGTCTGTTACAGCCTTTACAGGTCCCTGAGTGGAAATGGGATAGCATTTCCATGGACTTTGTAGTGGGGTTACCGAGAACTCAGGCTGTATGTGATTCCATCTGGGTAATTGTTGATAGGCTGACCAAGTTTGCTCATTTCTTGCCTGTGAGGACTGATTACACAGCTGAGAAGTTGACCCAGTTGTATGTCAGGGAGATTGTGAGGTTACATGGTGTCCCTGATAGTATCATCAGTGATAGAGATCCGAAGTTCACCTCTAGATTCTGGGGTGCACTTCAGGAGGCTTTTGGGACCCAGCTGAGGCTTAGTACGACCTACCATCCTCAGACAGATGGTCAAACTGAAAGGACCATCCAGACTCTGGAAGATATGTTGAGGGCTTGTGCCTTGGAGCAGGGTACTAGCTGGGATAGATACTTACCTTTGGTGGAGTTTTCCTACAACAACAGTGTCCATGCTAGCTTGGGCATGACGCCCTATGAAGCCTTGTATGGCCGGCGGTGTAGGACTCCAGTCTGTTGGACAGAGGTAGGTGAGAGGCAGCTTCTTGGACCTGAGATGGTTCAAGAGACTTCTGAGCAGATCAAGATGATTAAAGACAAGTTGATGAAAGCTCAGAGTCGTCAGAAAAGCTATTATGATCATAGACACAGACCCCTGCAATTTGATGAGGGTGATCATGTGTTTCTGAGGCTATCTCCGGTTACAGGTGTAGGACGAGCCTTGGGTGTAAGGAAGCTGAGTCCTAGGTTCATTGGTCCCTATCAGATCCTTCAGAAAGTGGGACCAGTGGCTTATAGGCTAGCCTTACCTCCCCAGCTTGTAGGGCTGCATGATGTTTTCCACGTGTCCCAGTTGAGGAAGTATGTGGCAGATCCTTCACACGTGGTAGAGCCCGACACTGTTCAGATTAGAGAGAATCTGACTAGTCCTACACGACCCATGAAGATTCTGGATAGAATGGAAAAGCGCATCAGGAATAAGACCATTCCCATAGTCAAGGTGCAATGGGAAGGGAGAACACCTGAAGAAGCGACCTGGGAGCGAGAGCAGAGCTGTTACAGCTGTATCCCGAGGTTTTGACAGGTATGATTCTCAATTTTGCGAAAAGGGGGGTTGAATATAATAACCCTGAGACCTGGCGCGGATGGCACGGTAGTTCGCGCGATTAGCACCATGGTTCTTAAGCAGAAAAACCCTGTCTGTGATGTGGCACGGGTAGCGCCGGGTTGGCGCGAGTAGCGCCAGAGCTTCTGGAGTGTGACGCCAGTGGCGCCAAGGTGACGCGGTCAGCGCCACAAGTCCTCCAGAAATCCAGTTTTCTTTGGAAGTTGACACGATCAGCGCCAGTAGTGGCGCGAGTCGCGCCGGAAGTGCTCTGGAAAGTCAGTTTTCTCTGGAATCTGGTGCGGTCAGCGCCAGGTGTGGCGCGGTTGGCGCCACAGGTTTTGAAAGAGTGGCGCAGTTAGCGCGAGGAGTGGCGCGATCTGCGCGGAACCTCTGACAGAGTTGGTATAAAAGCCCAAGTCGCGATTTTTGAAGGAAAACCTTGCTTCTTCTTCCTTGGGACGTCCAGCAGCCATTGTTGAAGCTCCAAGCTTCATTCTTGCACCATAGTTCACCAAAACAAATCCCTTAAACACCAAACTTGATGGAATACACCTAGTGAGCTTGAATCTTTCATCCATTTCCCTTGAAAACCCCCAAATCAAAGAATCCCTTCTCAAGGGAAGTTCGTAGAACTCGAGTTCGGCGAGGAATGGCGGCGATTCGTGGTTACCCAATCTAGGGGGAGTCGTCCTTGGGCCTTCCTTGTCGTCATTGAGGTAAGAAACTCGAGTTTCACCGTTTAATTTGTGAGTTGGGGTTTTGGGTGAATAGTGACCCACTTGTGATAGAGCTAGAATTAGCCTTGGGTCCTTTAGAAATATGTGTTTAGAATGTGATGAGGATGAAAGATTAGCTTTCAATTGCTAGTTTGGTGAACTTTGATTATAGGCTCTATGTAAGGCATGTTTTGTTGATATGCTGAGTTGCTTAGTTTTGTTTAACATGCGAGAGCCTTGGTATGTGTTTTGTTGTGCCTGAGAGGCCATGAGAATGGTGCCTTGTGTGTGTGATATGGACCGTTCAAGCCCTGTGTGAATTCGGAGGTGTTGGGCTGTTGTGAGCTTCAAGCTCTTTGTGCTTTGGCTAGGCCAAGCTAGACCATTGAGGGTCTGAGAATCACTTATGAAGTGATTGAGTGTGTGTTATGCAAAACGGATTATGGCCCTTTCGTTCTAACGGCTTAGGACCGTTACTGAAACATTATATGTTTGATCCTATGTAGGACGTGAGACTGATAGTTTCAGTGGTGGTGACAACGAGGCCGGGAGAGCCGGTGCTTTGCTTAGAGCAGGTAAGCTCTTGGTTCTTGAATGTGTGCCCTTTGCTGTGTTCTGCCATTCACCAAATGAGGTGATGGTTCTGTTGTGGGCAAATGCATGTATATAGAAATTGTATATTGATGTGTATTGATCTTATTGATGTGATTGATTAATGGATTATGCTCTGTACCCTGTGATGGGAATTGATGTGTATTGATCTTATTGATGTGATTGATTAATGAATTGTACTTTGAACCCTGTGATGGGAACTGATATGTAGTGATCTGAGACACTGATATATATGCTGAACCCAGTGATTAGGGAAGTGATATGTATGGCTATGAACTGCTTGACTTATGATATATCGGTTTGAATATGAGATTGAAATGTGAATTCTATGGATGAGTTGAATCCTATGGTAGTAGGATAGATGACTTGAGATTGAGTAAGACCTGCTGTGAGATGTTCTTGTGATATAGATGTAGCCTCCCGAATGAAGATGTTCCTATATCCACAGAGGTAGCCTCCTCAGGCAACTGGATTGAAATTGGTTATGAGATGTACCTGTGATATATAGATGTAGCCTCTTGAGTAGAGATGTTCCTATATGCACAGATGTAGCCTCATTAGATGGAGATGTACCTGTGATATATAGATGTAGCCTCTTGACTGAGATGTTCCTATATATACACAGATGAAGCCTCCGATGGAGATGTGCCTGTTATATAGATGTAGCCTCTTGACTGAGATGTTCCTATATTTCAGATGAAGCCTCCAATAGATATGTTGAGATCCAGGCATGAGATGTTCCTAGTATATAGAGGTAGCCTCCCTGAGTGGAGATGTTCCTATATACATAGATGTAGCCTCTGCCGAGTAAAGTAATGTATATCACCTGTGTATTGATAGGTTGAGGTGAAATGATAGTGATGATGTTTAGTGAAGGGAAATGAGATCCTTGCCTGGTATGATGAATGATTGAGAATTGTTCTGACATTGAACCTGATTATGAATGGTTGAAATATACTATTTCTATGTATGTGCCAGAAAGTGAACCAGGGGAAGGAAATACCTTCAAGGGCCCTGAGTTTACTGGGATTTTATATCTCACCCCTTGTGTGGGGCTTATGTTTTGCAGGTGAATCCTCAGGAGGAGCAGATAGATCCCAAGGCAAGAAGCCTATGCAGGGATAGTTGCTACTTATAAACCTTAGGCTTAGATGACATGAGCGTGTGGCTCAGATATTTTGTATTGGCCTTTGGTTTGTTTTTGTTGTACCCTGAGGGGAGATTTATGTACAATTTTGTACTTAAACAGAGAACTTATGTATAATCACCATATTATAATGTACAGTGTGTATGACGATGGCATTTGATGATGCCCTTTTTATTATATATGCTTCCAAACTGCTTAATCTCTGATGTGTTATATATATGATTGTTGATTAAGCGTGGTAATGACCCTGATAAGTAGATGGGACGTTACAAGTTGTCATTTTGCAAGATTAGATCTTGCATATGAATTTTATAATTGGTTTGCAAGAGTGAAAGGGTTTTCTACTCGTAAAGGAAAGATGAACATAAATGCAAGAGGAGAAGTTACACAACAAACTTTTTTTGTCATAGGCAAGGTTTTCGTGAGGATAGAGGGCTGACGATGGCAAATCGAAAGCATGTCGCTATACCTGAAACCCGATATGGGTGTCAAGCCTTAATGCGCGTGCATATATTTGGGCATTTCGATTATTGGAAAATTAAGAAATTTGTGGATGAACACAATCATGACTTATCCAAGGAATCCATTGTGGGATGTTACCGGCCCACAGGAAAATGAGTGTTACTGATGTTTTGCAGCTAAATAGTTTGAGAAAGGTTGGTATGGGACCATCAAATATCTTCAGTTCATTTACGATGCAGTCAGGAGGCTACGAGCGAGTTTTGTTTGGCAAGAAGAACCTGTACAATCAGATTGACAAACAAAGGCGATGTCAAGGTTCAGATGCTGCAAGTGCATTACAATATTTGCGGGGGTTAACCTTGACCGATTCGTTGATGTTTGTACATCACACACTGGATGATGATGAAAGATTGCAACACCTTTTTTTGTGTGATGGCACAAGTCAGTTGGACTATGCTGTTTTTGGAGATGTTTTGGCGTTTGTTGCGACATATGGGAAAAACAAGTATAAGTGTCCAGTGGTAATTTTTTCTGGTGTGAATAACCACAATAAGACAATTGTTTTTGCAAGTGCAATTGTTTCAAATGAAACCGAACAGACATATGTGTGGTTGCTTGAGCAATTGATGGATGTAATGAAAGGTAAGGCTCCCACGTCTGTTATAACTGATGGAGACATAGCTATGAGAAATGCCATAAACAGAGTGTTTCCCAAATCCCATCATATGCGCATGGCATTTGCTTCAGAATGCAAGAAGCAACATTGGTAGTCAAGCTTTCCTTTTTGAATTTGGAAAATGTATGTTAGGTGATTATGATATTGGGCACTTTAAAAAAAATGGACCGTTATGGTTTCAAAACTTGGTTTGGAGGACAATAAATTGGTGAATGAAATGTATGACAGGAGGCATATGTGGGCAGCAACATATATACGAGGCAGCTTCTTTGCTAGATTTAGAACAACATCAAGGTGTGAGGGATTGCATTCATTGTTGTTGAAGTTTGTTGGGTCTCGTTACAACTTGACAGAGTTTTGTCAACATTTTAAGCGATGTCTTAGTTATATATGTTACAAGCAATTGGAAGCGGATTTTGCATGTAAAGTAGGAACTATTGTTGCCCAAACAAAATTTCCAGAACTTAAGAGGTTTGCTACAAGAGTAATGACACGAGAAATTTTGGTAATGTTCTGTCAAGTTTTGGATATGGTGCCTAGATTCAAGGTGGTTGATTGTAGAAATACAACTGGTCAGTTCATTTATAAAGTTATGAAATACAAAGTGACAAGGATGGAGTGGCATGTGTCGCACTACCCTACAAACGATTTGTTCGTATGTTCTTGTCAAAGAATGGAATCATTTGGAATCCCTTGTGCCCATATCATTGTTGTGTTGGTCTATTTAAATATTGATGAGTTACCTAATTGTCTTGTGCTATCAAGATGGACAAACAGTGCGAAGGATGAATATGAAGGTCAAATAACTAGTGGGACAAACTTTTGGGACTCATATATTGTTGGAATGTATGTATGGCTTCTTCAGTCATGTAGGGAGTGGTGCAGTTTAGGTTCACAGAGTGCAGAAGATTACAATCATGTCAGACAAACTATTGCTAACGAAATCAATAAGTTGAAAACCAACATTGCAACTGCCATGCAAAGTAACAACCCTCAAATTGAATCTTTAATAGAGAATCCAGCAACAACAAGGAAAAAAGGTGGTCGTGGGGGTGTGTGTAATGATCCATCATCTTTCAAATTGAAAACAAAGCGAACTACAAAGTGTGGTGCATGTAGGGTGCCCGGGCATAATAAAAGAAATTGTCCATTACTTTTATCAACTGAAGATCAAGACCATGTTTTTGGCAATGAAAATTTGAATGGTGAAATTTGAGGTAACATTTTAAACATGTTGGGTCAGAATTTGAAACTTTTAAACTTTGATTTGTTAGTCATTGGTATTCAAATATACTATGTTGTGCAATGCAGGGAAGCATATATGAACCTTGTATTTTCCTATTGACCATAGGTTGCCATTCTACCTGATAAATACATGACTAATAGTTGATGTCCTGAACTGCCAATGATTATCTTTGTTGTTAATTAACATGTGGGTTAAGTGACTTATTGAAGTTTAGTTTGTAAGAGATAACTTTATCTGCTAAGTGATATGTTCATCTAGGAAAATGACTGAAAGGAAGGAGAAGACAAAATAAGGAAAGGAAAAATAATGACGAGAAAAGGCTAATTAATGGTTATTTATAAAATTGTGATTGAAGTCTTTGACGATGGCTTTCATTGTGATAGCCTCGTCTGTAATAATGACAATAAAGACAATCTGCATTTAAAGAATAAAACATTGACGGGTTGTGTTATGACTGCCCTTTTCCAATAAATAACAGAAAAGAGTTGTTCAAGGTATCTGAAGGTGGAATGCTTTATGTACCAGCTTATTGATGAATCATTTTTTAAAGTATTTCTGCTTAGAAATGCATCAATACTGTAACACCCTGAAATTTCAATAACTGCAAATATATATTGTATGAATTATTCTTGTGCTACTGTTGATGTGAGTGTTAGGTTATGTGAGATTTAATTGGTCTATATTTAAATTATTTGGGTGAAATATTAATTAGAGATATTACAAAAATGTTTGAAGAGAAATGACCATATTACCCTTCCTTTGAAACAAAAATTACGGAAATGCCCTTGGATATTTTTGGTTAGATATTTTAAAGTGAAAGTTACAAAAATACCTTTGAGCTAGAATTACACAAATACCCTTGGATATTTTGAAAATTACAATCATACCCCAAGGGTGAATGACAAATTACCATAGTACCCTTGAGGCAAAAAAATTACCAAGACACCCTTTGATATTTTGTGAAAGCTTGATGAAATTACAAAGTGCCCTTGGATAGCAAATTACCAAAATACTTTGTGACAAGAAGTCTCAGAATAGGATTTTTATAAATTTCACACGGTAATAACTTTTGAAATTTTATTTAGGGGAATGCAAGCATCAGAAAAATATATAAAAATGATAAATAGAATCTGTGAAATTTTCTCTTAATTTTAGGATGAATAGACTTATTCAATAAGATGGTTTAGTAATTTTGATGGTTAGAAGCAGAACAGACCAATCAGAATTAAGATAAAAGCAGTCTTGTATGTAAGGTCCGTGTAGCACTCTATGTAGACTGCTTGTGAGCAATTTATACTGTAATTGAAGTCAGTTCCTGGAAAACTCAAGAGTTCTATTATTTAATATTATCCTTTAGGTAGAAGAGTTCAAATTGAACTTTACTTACTCTTAAGGAATGTCATGTGTGAAGTCATGTTGGAATTGAATTCTTTTTTTTCATGAAAGGTGACATATGGACACAAGGAGAACCACACAATTTTCTTCTCTTTAAGGAAATGAAAACATGATAAGTAGAAAAATATCTTAAGATTCGTAAATTAAAATGATAAGATACAATCATGAAGGCTTAAGAAATACCTAGCCACTTGTAAGCCACCATTGATGAAGGAATAAGAAGCCATCATAACCTTGAAATACATGTGTACAAGTATGGCATGAAGAGAAGAAAAATCTTCTCTTATTTCTCCTTGTTGGCCACGTGAAATAGGTAGAATAATGAAGAAGATTCATGA
>PYAF01000219.1:18184-38812 GCA_007407185.1 Glycine tomentella | reverse complement strand
AAAGATATTTAGGTAAAGCATTATGAGCTTAGTTAGAATGAAATGGAATGAGATGAAACTAAGTTCTAATGAAACCAAATGGGAGTAACTAGCTAGAAAGGGTAGAAATGTCCTTGAATATTTTATTATTTTCCAAACTCTATATAAAGGGAGGAAGGCCTTAAGTGGAAGTCATATTCAAGACTCCATTCTTCCACCTATTCCACGTGAAACATCTCCTTCATTTCACTTTCATCCTTTCATTTTCAAAGCATAAAGAGACCCCCACTTCCTTGAAGAATCACGTGTAGAAGCTAGTACCATTAGGAAGAGATAGACAAGCTTCATAAGAGGTTAGGGAAGTTTTACGATAAAGATACTTTAAGTGTTACTTGTGTTTGAATAAGTGTTTAAAGTTCTGTGAAATATGACTTGTACCTGAGTAATTATTGGATTTAAAGTTATAGTTACATGATTGAGTGCCTGAATAAGGTTTTATGTGTTGTTGAGTGTTTCTATGAATCTCTGTACATGAATGATATGTTGTGTTTTGTACATGAGTAATAAGCTGAGTTCTGTACATGATTTATGTTGATTTTCTAAGTAAATCATGTGAGACAATGATTGGAAGATTTATATTGAATATCTGAGTTTATGAAAAGAATGAGATATGCATAAGTGAATCAGTCTCATGTGTCTCATAAGAGTTGCCTCAGAGAGGAGGTGTGTATAAGAGTTGCCTCAGAGAGGAGGTGTGTCAGATAGCTGCAGGAACTGAGTTCGAGCATTCAGACAAGAGGAGTCTGAGCTGGGAGGTGACTCTTGCGGTGGGAAAATCACGCCACCCATGATGATCATATGAAGTGTGGGTGAGAATCGTGTGCAACACCGGGGGACCCTGACTGATCGTTTCAGTTCTGTGCCACTGGGATGGGCCTATCTTGACTGTTGGTACCACATGATAAGAGTTTAAGAGAATCATACAACATGATAAGAGTCTAAGAGAATCATGCATCTTTGAGGATGTTGTTATGAATGTCTGCATATTGAATATATTCTGTTGCTTAAATTATGTTTATCATAAACTTACCCTATATTTTGTGTCTGTGGTTGACACCTGCTATGACCTCGATTTTATTCGGACGAGCAAATGAATAGCAAAGAGAGACCACTAGTTGTTTACAAGAAGAGGATTTTGTTTGAAGATGTATTCTTTTGTTACAGAGTGTTTTGAATTAGTTGTACTATGTAATAGAACCAGTGTCAGTTTGTAATCTTATTATATATATATATATATATATTACTTATATTACTTCAGATTTATAAATATTACTTAGTAATGAAATTTTCTTGGAGTATCAATTATTGGCAAAATTTTGTTATATTCAGTTGAGTGCTTTTAAGAAAATTGAAATGAAATTTTCATTAAAAATCAATAATAATAAGATCGTAAGTTGAGGTGTTACAATAGTGGTATCAGAGCATGATTGTTGCTGAGGACTGTATGTTATGTGTTTGTTGTGCTCTACAATATGTTCTGTGTTAAATGTTCTATGTATTTTGAACCGTTGACTGTGTTTTCTGTAATATGCTTTTTAGAATAGAGGAGCATGAGGTCATGGCTATATCTTGAACCACAAAAAGGAAACTTTATCGCAAGAAGGACTATTATATATATTACGGGATGAAAAAACCAGATAATATTTCGGTATACCATGTACAATATTACCAAGATATAGTAGTAGAAGAAGCAAGCTAGGCTTCAATCTCTAGTTAAGAAATTATTTGGATTAATTAATATGCTTAATTGGGCAGATTTATGGTTATCATTTAGGCTTAAGATTCATGTTATTTGATGGTTATTTTATGATGAGAACATGTTGATTTTAACCATAAGATAGGTGATGATCTATAAGTTGGAATATTAGTGATGTTGGAGTTACATTTGATGATCTTTGGAGAGTGGTTTTGACGACATTTGGGATGTTTTGTCATATTTTTACTGTGGGACTATTTTGAATTAATTTTTAGAAGTAGAGGATGAATGAGATGTAGATAAACGGTTTAAATACTAGAGTGATTTAACTTTGAGGATCAAGTAGTAAGGTGGAAGGTGAAAGGAGAATTAAGATGCATGCTAGGTTTTAATCTTTTCTTGTGAAGAAGAATTCCACAAGGGTTAGGCTCTGATACCACATGATGTATGTCTAAACCCATTATACATGAATTTCCCAAATCTACCTTGCAATGAAACCCAATCTTCAAGCAACTTTCAAGAACACACAAGCTATCCAAGTTTTCATGAAAATGTATGGCTGGAAGCTTTCTTTAATGGCATCAACGGAAGATGGAAGAGAGGTTAGGGATGAAGATGGAAGACACCATGGAGAAGCTCTCCAATAAGTCTAGGAAGAATCACCACAATAGCTTGAAGCCATTGATAAGAAACAAGAAGTTCTTGCACAAGAACAAGAGAGAAACTCTCATCCAAATTTCAGATTTGTATTAATGAACCAAAGTTAGTTACATTCAGTTGGTGGACAGCTTATATAGGCCACGAAATTACACATCAAATGCACATGAAATGAAAATTCAAATGAAGCTTGAAGTGCAACAAAAGGAGCCTAAATGCAAGCTAAATGAAGCTTATCGTGAAACTTCCCTAAGTGACCCTTGGCTGTCCCAAATTCGAAATTGGTGCAGTATTTTAGCTTCTTAGTGCAGCCAACAAGTTGACTAAGTTGCTACACAAATTATACATAAGTGCACCTACACCTCTTTACACAATTTCACTAAAAGGCCTTTTTATTTGTCTAAACTTAAGCTTCTAACAAGTGCTGAAATTTATTGAATTAAAATGGACTTGAGACATCAAAATCCAGCCCTTGTTCTCCTTGGATTGGTGTGCTTCCTCGTGCTAGTCCAAGTTAGCCTTGATGTGTTCTTGAAAGGCTTGAGTTCTAGCTTTTGTCATGGGTCCTTTAAAGCTCAGCAAAAGAAGTGCTTCAAGCTCTCTGTTCTGCTCAGTGAGAACAGAAATATCCAACAAGTGGTGTTGGATGAATTGATGTAGGATCAAACTCTCTCTCTCTCTCAAGAAGCTTATGAAGATGAAGCAACTTAAGGAAGAAGATCACAGCAAAGTAACACGGCACGATGGGGGGGGTGCGGTGTGTGCTTGTGTGGAAGGAAAAGAGAGAGTCAAGAGTGTGTGTACCTTTCACCATAACTGATGTTGTATTTATAGGATAATACCTGGATATTGATAGAATGATGGTTGAGGCCCATTATCTTTGGCCGAACGGTTAAGCTCAGTATTTTCCTCCTTGATATGCGGAGATACTAGTAACTGGAAGGTAACAACCATATCTTCTCTCTTTGGGTGGTTATCTTATGATAACATATTTGAATGTTTAAACTAACGGAAAGGAAGATGACTATCTTTTATCTGTAACAGATGCCCCTCAGCCCGGTCATCTAGCATTCTGGACGGTCGGGATGTATCAATAATGATGCTGACCATATTTTTTAGGTCAACTATGCAAGGCTAATTGATGTCCGAACCGACACGCTTATTATCCGAGCCGGGGTACTCAAGGCCCGAACCGAGATAGAAATCGTCCGAACCGAGGTGATCTATCCGAGCCGAGGTGGTCATCTTTCGAACCGAGGTATACTTCACATTTGCCCCTTGTAGAAATGGCACATCATCTAATCAAACCTGTCAGTCATTCTTTGTTGATTTCTATGCCGAGCTATCTTTGGTCTTTTCACAGCCGCCTGGACAGCTATAAGCATAGAAGAATGGAACGTCTATGATCATAGGAGAATGGAACGTCCTCTTCCCCTTAGCCGCCACGTGTCTTGCTGATCAATATTTGTCCTTCCCTTGCACGTTTCAATCATTTCCTTTCTAGGCAAATGACATCTCTGTCCCTTCCACGTTTTTCTAAGACCAGAAGTTATTATCCATGTCTTTTGAATTCTGGCGGTTACCCTTTTCACTTAATGCGTACTTTCCGTTTTATTTCATTAAAACACTTTTATTTCAACTTAGCCTTCACATCTTCTACATTTTCACCTTCTCTGTGCCTTTTCTGCATTTGTTGCGACTTCTGCTTTCTTGCTTCTCCCAGCATCCTTCTGGAATCGTTTGTTCTTCGCTGTTACTCCTCTCTTCGCCATCTTTCTTCTTGTCCAGGTATCTTTCTGTTCATCATCTTCTTTCTTTTATTGGTATTATAATTCTTTATACTTCGTCTCCTTCTGTATAAGCCCTGAGTATCAGTCTCTTCTGCATATTTTTTTCATCTTCACATTCCCCAGTCCTTGTACCCTCTTTCTCATTCATCATGAAATACACCCCTAAAGAAGAAGCAGAAATCCGCAAATCGGTTACCCCCCATGCTGCATTCTGGCTTTATGGCTTGCCCCTTCCTGAAGAAGAAAAAAGGAAATCCCTGCTTTGAGCCCCTTCGGGTCCAGGCGATTCCAAAGCCTCTACTCTAAAACCCCTCATCCCTTCCAGATTAGGTCCAAAGTTTCCCAATCCTTCTAGGTTAGGGTCTTCCAATTTGGGGTCATCATCGCGTCAAAGGCCAGCAATACTTGCTTCTGAATTTAGGGACTCTGAATCTAGGGCACCCCTTAGGGCTTCCATTTCTTCAAGTAATGCCCCTTAAGATGATTCTGAAACCTACCCCGTAGCCGAGCCAGGTTTCGAAGTTCAGTATGAACATTGTTCAAAATGTATCGAAGAATTTATGTACTTAGTCAGTAGGGATCTTAATAGGCAGGCTGAGGAATTGTTGGACCACTGTCGTCATAACCCCATCTGGGTTCCTAAACCTCCCCCCAAAGAAATCACTATTCCACCACCCCAGTCAAATTTCAATACCGGGATGCCGACCTCTGTCGAAGAATCTACCATACTGACTCCGGCCTCTTCTCAACCCAACCCTTTGACGGTTCTCCTTCCAGGTATTTGACTAATTGTTTCTTTTTATTGTTATAGGAAACTATGGACCCGTCCGTCGCCAGAACCGTTGGCAAATCCACAATCGGGTCTCATACCCAAACACTTTCCCCTGCTTTGACAGGTAGGTTTCCCTGGGTTGCTCATGAGGTGTTGCAACACACCTCGGTGATGAGTTCCGAGGACCTTGCATCCCTCCCCCTTGGGGACCGAGAGGGCTTTCATGTTTGCTCGGTGATGAGTTCTGATGACCTTGCATCCCTCCCCCTTGGGGACCAAGAGGGCTTTCATGTTTGTCTTCCCCGCCTGGGTGAGCCTGTATGCTCTACCTGAGAGGGTAATGACCCTGATTTCTTTTTATTTTATATAGACATAGTCACTCGGTTGGGAGTCCGTCTTCCCTTTACCGACTTCCAAATGCAGGTGTTAGAGCACCTGCAAGTTGCTCATTCTCATATTCACCCGAATGGCTAGGCTTTCATGCAGGCCTTCAAAATTCTTTGTCAGAAAGTAGAGGTCTCCTGCACTTATTCTTTATTCTTTTATTTTTTCTCTGTCCAAACCAACCGATCAGGCAAAGAACCTGCCGACCGGAAAGGGTGGACCTCTTTCCGGGGTCGCAAAGACCGCCAATCTGATCGTCGGCTTTTTTCTCTCTTTGCCGAGTCTTTTAAAGATTTTAAAGACAAATTTTTCAAAGTTGTTGTCGAACCCGGCCAACATCCATTTTTTCTAGATCTGAGTCTTCCTCGGGATCATGGAAGTTCCCTTTGTACTGGACTTTCACCCATCATGATCTTCCTTCCGCTGCTTATCGAACCGACGAGATTCGGTTGTCGGATTCGGATGCTTCTTTCGCGGCTAGCATATTATCATACAAAGCCTCAAACAACTTGGCTCCTATAGCTTATTATATTCAGTGTGGTCAGTTTGAATTGCTTCTGAAAATTATCATTGCCAATATTTAATACTGGTTCTGATGTTTATTTTATTGTTGTTGTGCAGCGACCGAGATGAACACAAATCCTGCTCCCCGGCCAGCACATCTTCAAGCTCTGAAGCTCCGGAGAAAGCGAAGACGGACCGAGGATAAAGGCCAAAAGGCGGCCGACGAGTCTCGGTCGTCCCTTGTTTCGGCCGAGCCGATCGCTGAGGCTTCTTTGGCCCCTCTCCCGCCTTCTCCGGTGGCCGAGACATCTATCAACGTCCCTGATGAGCCCGTGGCCGACGTCGCTGTTGATGCCTCGGCCGCTGCCGATGCTGCCCCGGTGCCTGAGCCTTCCGAGGAGCACCTCCAACTGTCCCCTCGAACTCTTTGGGACCAAGGTGTGACTCGGGAGCTTCTCCACGTTCTCCGGGCACCCAAAAGATACTCCGACCTGGTTCCGTTCAGTGACCCCGAAAAAGAGGAGTTGAGCTCGTTGGAGTTAGCTTGCCACAAGACCGCCTCCTTGCTTGGAAACTTAGTAGCTTTAAACAAAAAAGCTTGCAAGGGGGCCGCTGACCTTGAGGCTTCCGAGAATGAGATCCGGCGGCTTCAACAGGAGCTGGATCTTGCTCGGAAAAGTGCTGCTACTTCCGCCAAAGAAGTGGAGGCATCCCGAGCGGAGGCCAAAGAAGCTCAAGAGTCGGTGGCTAAGCTGACTGCCGAACTCGAAACCGCTCGGGCTCAGCTGGAGTCTTCTCGGGCGGAAGCTGAATCATCCCGAGCTGCTGCAGCCAAGTACCGGGGTCGGGCCGCTGAAGCTTCTGTGCAATACAAGGAGTTGCTGGCCTTGAATGATAAGAAGACCAAGGACGCTGATGAAGCCTTTCGTGAACTGATGTTTGTGCAATCCCAGCTTGCTCGGTCTTCCGAAGCGTCCTTCAACAATGC
This sequence comes from Glycine tomentella, assembly GCA_007407185.1. NCBI lineage: Eukaryota > Viridiplantae > Streptophyta > Magnoliopsida > Fabales > Fabaceae > Glycine > Glycine tomentella. The sequence goes on along the minus strand of PYAF01000219.1, from coordinate 31,982 downwards.
CTTGGCCTAAATTCACTTCCTCAACCCCGGTGTTCAATTGAACACCGAGGGAATGCACTTCAAATCTTATGTTGGGAATGGTCAGCTTCTGACCCTTTCTGATAGTGAAGAGCAGGAGCCGAGCTCAGCAGGCATGCCCGAGGAGAATCCAGGCCCGAGCAGTGGTGGGAACTGAAGGGCCGGGATGCCGGTTTTATCTGTATTTCCTTTTTCTGAACAATTTACTGCATGCTTTTATTGAACGAATATTTTGCACAATTAATATTCGTCGGCTTTTATAATTCGCCTTTTATCTCTTCCGTGTATTGGCTCCAACGGCCAAGTACTTTTGACTCCGACTCGTTAGTCGGGATTTAAATATTTCATCTTCGGCTTCTATGGCCGAGTATATTGTTTAATCCGAATCATTGGTCGGCATTATGGGATCATGTTCCCGTCTCAGCAACTGTTAAATGTATTCGCATCGTTAACCCATAGATGTAATTCTTTCAGAAGAATCTGATGATTCATCTAGATTAAATAGTTACGTCGGTTTGATCAAGACCGAGTTAATACAGAACAACGGCTAAGCGCTCAAATATGTGCACAGTAATATTCCTTGCATTAAGGATTTTATTAATAATTCATGATCTCAATTACAGATTTGCGCGGGTTTTTCTTTCCCGGTTCACATAATCAATTGATGAGAAAAAACATGAAAATGTACATTGTAGTTTATGATTTTCAAAATAGACTTGCGCGGGTTGCATGTCCCCGGTTCACAAAATCTAATGGAAATCACACTAATCCCATGATCCCAATGACGGGCCCAGCGGCCAACTAAAGGGAAACACATGGTGTCCACGATTCCGATGACGGACTTAGAGCCGACTAGGGGGAAACACATGGTGAAGTTCCATGATCCTTATGACCGATTAGAAGCCAACTAAAGGAAAACACATGGACTTTCTTGGCTGCGCATTGTCAGCTATAGTATTTCTTCAGTTTGTCCGCGTTCCAAGTCCGTTTGACTTGCTTGCCGTTCAAGGTCTCCAACAAGTATGCTCCTTGTCCAAGATTTTGGACAACTCGGTACGGTTCTTCCCAGTTTGCTGCTAGCTTCCCATCTCGGGCGTTCTTGTTTCCGATGTCCGCTCGGCGTAACACGAGATCGTCTTTTTCAAAGGACCTCGGTTTCACCTTTCTGTTGAACCTTTGGGCCAGCTTGCTCTTCTGATGAAGATCTCGGCGATGGGCGACGGCGCGGACTTCTTCTACCAAATCCAGCTCGACTGTCAGGGCAGCATCATTATCGTTCTCCTGAGATATATGTTGCCTCCTCCATGATGATTGGCCGATCTCGACGGGGATCATGGCTTCACAGCCATAAGCCATCCTGAATGGGGTTTCTCCAGTGGCCGTTTGGGCTGTAGTTTTGTAAGCCCAAAGCACATAGTAGAGTTGCTCGACCCAATTCGGGCCGACTTCGTTCATTCTTTTCTTCAACCCTTCGAGGATGACTTTGTTTGCTGCCTCTGCTTGGCCGTTAGACTGGGGATGTTCTATTGAGGCGAAATGGTGCTTGATATGGAGGCCGGTCATCATTGCTTTGAACGTGCCGTCGGTAAATTGCGTCCCATTGTCGGTAACGATTTCTGCCGGGATTCCGAACCTTGCTATTATGCTCCGCTCCAAGAACTTTTGAACGCGGGCCGAGGTGATGGCGGACAACGGCTCGGCCTCAATCCATTTGGTAAAATAGTCAACAGCCACTATTAGCCATCTCATTTGACCCTCCGTAGCTTTAAATGGCCCCAGCAGGTCCATGCCCCACTTGTAAAATGGCCACGGCGCAGTGATCAAACTGAGCTCGGACGGGGGAATCCATACTATTTTCGCATGTCTTTGGCAACTATCACATTTTTTAACATGCTCCGCTGCGTCGGCCTTCATGGTCGGCCAAAAATAGCCTGCACGTAGAGCTTTTAGTGCCAAAGCTCTTGCCCCCATGTGTTGTCCGTTGATCCCTTCGTGTATTTCCGAGAGCACGTACTCGGCTTGGTCTGCGCTTAGGCACAACAATAACGGTGTATGCAGTCCTCGGCGATATAGTTCTCCGTCGAGGATTACATACATAGCCGCTTCCCGGATCAGTTTCTTTGCTTCTATCTCCTCATCTGGGACGACTCCTTTCTCCAAATAATTGATGATAGGCCTCCGCCAGTCCTCGACAGCAAGTATGATCATGACACACGCCGGCTGGGCAAGCTCCTGCTGGATAACCGACCTGGGGTTTCCCGCCCCTTTCGTACTAGCCAACTTGGATAGGATGTCGGCTCGGGCATTTTCCTCTCTCGGAATATGGGCGACTATTACCTCGTCAAACTCCGCCATAATTTCCTTTACTCTTACCAGATATTTGGCTAGCAAAGAACCTCTGATTTGATATCTGCCTTTGATCTGCGCGGAAACCAACTGCGAGTCAGTAAAAACGTTAACCCTTGTCGCTCCCTGCTCCTTGACCTGCTTCAGTCCTGCAATCAAAGCTTCATATTCTGCTTGATTATTAGAAGTTGGAAAGTTGAGCTGGAGGGACTGCTCAAAGGATACCCCATCGGGGTTTTCAACAATGACCCCGGCTCCACTTCCCTTTGCATTAGACGAGCTGTCGACGTAGACCTTCCATACCTTATTCGTTTGTTAAGTGGCCGACGTCGGGGTCAGCTCCACTATGAAGTCGGCCAAAGCTTGCGACTTGATTGCATGGCGAGCTTCATACTGAATGTCGAATTCGGACAACTGGATGGCCCAGTTCATCATTCTTCCTGCTAAATCCGGCTTGTGCAACACTTGTCGGATGGGTTGATTCGTTCGTACAACGATGGTATGGCTCTGAAAATACGGGCGAATCCTCTTTGCCGTGGTGAGCAGAGTGAAAGCCACCTTCTCAAGCTTTTGGTATCTCAGTTCCGAGTTCTTGAGAGCTCGGCTCACGAAATATACCGGGAGCTGGGTTTTGTCTACTTCCCTGACCAAGACGGCACTGATGGCTTCTTCGCCGACCGAGAGATATAAGATAAGTGTCTCCCCCGGCTCTGGCTTTGATAACACTGGAGGTGAGGCCATGCATGTCTTTATCTGTTGAAACGCCTCCTCGCACGCTGAGTTCCATCCGATCTTGCTTCTTTCTTTAATAACTTCAAGAAAGGAAGAGCTTTCTCTGCAGACCTTGGTAAGAATCGGGTTAGGGCCGCCATCCTTCCTGTCAATTGCTGAACTTCCTTCTTGTTGGTCGGGAACTGCATATCTAGGACGGCCTTGCATTTATCCGGATTTGCCTCTATTCCCCTGTGGGTCAGCATAAAACCCAGAAATCTCCCGGCCTTTACCCCGAATGCACACTTCTGCGGGTTCAGCCGTATGTTGTGCTGTCGCAATTTCTGGAAGGTTTCTTCCAAATCCTGAATGTGGTCCCCGGTCGCCGATGTCTTCGTGATCATATCGTCGATGTACACTTCAATGTTGTGCCCGATTTGATCCGAGAAGACCTCAGAATGCTGTTTTCTCTCTATCGTCGGGATGCATGGGTATCTGGTTATACCCCGAATAGGCGTCCATAAAGGACAGCAGCTGGAAACCTGTCGAGTTATCTACAAGCTGATCGATATTCGACATTGGGTACGAGTCTTTGGGGCAGACTTTATTTAAGTCGGTGTAGTCAACGTAAACTCGCCATTTCCCATTGGGCTTCTTCACCATTACTACATTGGAGAGCCACGTCGTATATTGGATTTCTCTGATGAACCCAGCCTCGAGTAACTCTTCAATGTGCTTGGTCAACGCCTGTCTTCTGTCTGGGCCGAGCTTTCTGTTTTTCTGTTCTACAGGCTTAGAGCCGGGATACATTGCCAGCTTGTGGCAGCAGAAGGTAGGCTCGATCCCCGGTATCTCGGATGCCTTCCAAGCAAAGACATCATGATTGTCCTTCAGGCATTGAATCAATCTGCCTTTGTTTTCTGGGTCGCCCTGCTTACCTATCTTGGTAATCTGTCCCGGGGAAACACCGATCCGAACGTCCTCAAGCTCGTCCACCGGCTCAGGTCTCCATTCCTCAACATCCCGCATATCGAGTTCTACAAGATTAACCGGTTTCCGGGATGAGTGCTCCTCGGCCCTGGATCCTCGTTGCTCTCCTTGTCGAATTCGAGGTGGGATGATGGGCCACCCTCTGTTTCCCTGATCGTGTTATAGTAACACTGTCGGGATTCTCTCTGATCTCCGCAAATCGTGATGACTTTGCCGAGGTGCCCTATCATCTTCATTTTCTGATGCTTGGTGGACATCAGAATATCCCACTTGTAAAGTGTGGGTCTCCCCAAGATGATGTTATATGGTGACGGGAATTCACCGACGGTAAACGTCACCCTCTCTGACCTGAAGCCCTCCTTCGTTCCAAGCGTTAGTTGGAGGTCAATGGCCCCCTTTAAGCCGGTACCTTCACCGTTGAAGCCGTACAGCATGGTCTGACACAGCCTCAGGTCCTCCTCCTTCAAGTTCATCTTTTTGAAGGCGCTCCAGTTAATGATGTCGGCCGAACTGCCGTTGTCGACAAATATCCTTTTAACCCAGAAATTGGCGACGGTTCCTGTTATGACGAGGCCGTCTTCATGTCCGGGCACCACTCCCTTTAGGTCTTCCTTAGTAAAATAAATTAACGGGGGTGTGTCTTTTTTACTGCTCCCACTGTCGGTTTTCTTAAACCTCGGCCTATCTCTTACTGACATTACCTCCTTGAGGTACTTCTTCCGTTGATTGGCCGTGTCGCCTCCTCCTCCCAATCCTCCTGTGATGACGTTGCATTCGAACTCGGGCTCTGGGAACTCGTCATCCTTCTTGCTCTTCTTGTCGTCTCGTGGTTTGTTCTCCTGTTGGGCTTTTCTCTTGGCTTGGTGCCCCTGGGTTCGAATTACGTACTGGCGCAACTTGCCCTCACGCACGAACCTCTCTATGGCATCTCGGAGCTCCCAGCATTGGTCGGTCGTATGTCCCGGTCCATTGTGGAAGTCACAATACCGAGTGTAATCCATCCCTTCTCTTCGAACTATCGGAGGAGGTCGGTCGACTTTTCTTATCTCCGTGAAAGCCACTTCCTTCCAAATCTGACCGCAGGTGGTGTTTAGCGGAGCGTATCTTTCGAACTTTGATTCATATCTCCCCGGTCTAGGACGAGTGTCAGGAAATCCTCGCGGAGGTTGGCCTGCCGGGGTGTTGGTCGGATGTCGGCTGGACTGTCCGACTTGGAAATTTTCCGGACGTCGGTTCCGCGGTGAAGATGGTTTTTTATTATCCCTCGGAGCCGAGTTGGCGATTTCCATCTGTTCCAATTCCAAATACTTTTTGGATCGGATGCCGAATTCATTTAGGGACTTCACAGGGTCCTTATAAATTGACTTGGCAAGTCGGGAAGACCCGTTAAGCCCGACCGACAAGAGATGGACATGAACATTCTCTTCTAGCCCGTGAACCTGCAGTGCGGCTTCCTTGAATCGGTCCAAGTAACTCTGCAGCGTCTCCCCATTCTGCTGGCGTATCTTTCCTAAGGCGAACTCGGATTTTGGCTTTTTCTTACTTGTTGCAAAATTCAGCAAAAACTTCTGGCCGAAATCCTCGAAGTGAGGGATAGTCCTCGGCGGCAATGAATGGAACCATGTCTGGGCAGCTCCTGTAAGGGTTGTAGCGAAGATCCGAGATATGATGGGTTCGTCAATTCCTCGAACGCACATCTGCATATCGAACTCGTCGATATGTACATATGGATCCTGGCTCCCGTCGTATTTTTTCAAGAAAGAACCATCGAAATCTTCCAAGAATGGGGCTTTTACTATACGTCGACGAATGGACTGTTGTTCTGGTGGCCCCGGCTGTAGTTTCTTCTGTACGTGCCATCGTCTCGATCGGGATGACGGATGATTTCTCTCGTCGGTCTCTCCTCCACGGCCTGTTCAGGTATCATGACCGACGACGAGCGATGAGCCTCATGTTGTGAACGGGACGTTTTCCCCGCTCGGAATGGTCGACAGGGTCTATTTGGTCGGTCCCGACCGTTCGGACCGACATTGCTGGCCTCGATCTTCTAGCAGTCGCATGGGGCTGGTCGGCTTCTGCATGATCTTCTGTGTGGTCAGTATTTTGCCGACAATCCTCTTCGCGCCTCCCGTCGGTATTTTGCCGACATTCATCTTCTCGTCTTCCGTCGGCATTTTGCCGACGTTCCTCTTCCCGTCTTCTGTTGTCACGATCCTCCAACTGAGTAATCAGCCTTTGGATGTCTTCCTGACGCTGGAGTTCATAACGCTTCTCCAAATTCTCCATTCGAGTCAACAACGACTGAAGAGCGTTCTGAATGAAGCGCTGTGAAGCTTCAGAGTTTTCTTGTGCGGTCGGTGTGTTGGCCGGCTCATGAGCTGCAGGTCCCGCACGAGATGAAGCCGTGTAGGACAATGCGTCTTCTGCCACCACATTCTTCGGGTTCGGATTCCTGGGTGGGTCTTCACGTCTGATATTCCGGTGTCTTCTAGTATTAGCCATTGAGAGATGGTGGGATTCGAAATTTATCGTCCCCACAGACGGCGCCACTGTTCTGCTCAGTGAGAACAGAAATATCCAACAAGTGGTGTTGGATGAATTGATGTAGGATCAAACTCTCTCTCTCAAGAAGCTTATGAAGATGAAGCAACTTAAGGAAGAAGATCACAGCAAAGTAACACGGCACGATGGGGGGGTGCGGTGTGTGCTTGTGTGGAAGGAAAAGAGAGAGTCAAGAGTGTGTGTACCTTTCACCATAACTGATGCTGTATTTATAAGATAATACCTGGATATTGATAGAATGATGGTTGAGGCCCATTATCTTTGGCCGAACGGTTGAGCTCAGTATTTTCCTCCTTGATATGCGGAGATACTGGTAACTGGAAGGTAACAACCATATCTTCTCTCTTTGGGTGGTTACCTTATGATAACAGATTTGAATGTTTAAACTAACGGAAAGGAAGATGACTATCTTTTATCCCTAACACTCTCCTTCTAGACCTTTGGCTTCGAATGGACCTCCATCATTATGTTTGTAATTTAAAAAAAAGTTACAAATAACAAACTCATATTCAAAGATTTAGCAAGTCATAAAAAATATATAAATAAGAATGAAATGCATATGGTCAGTGGCAGGTCTGTAACATGAAATGCATACGCAAGACACCAAGAAGTTATGTTTATTTGACAATATGCATCACATTCCATTGATCAGTATTTTCTATCAAGCTGCACCATTTGTAAAGGTGTGTCGTTAGCATTTAAGGTATTTGCAGACACAATACCATAATGAACTGGCAAAAAAAGTTGTGTTTCATCAGTATAATACCACAGAAAAAAATGTTTTTAATGATTTTAAAAACACTGATCAGAAAAACTTATAGAAGTACTGTATACCCAAAAAATATACTTCTCCATTGTATCCTATCCTGAAGGCAGTCATTAGTTGATGACTATTTGAGCCATTTGTTAACAATTTAAATAGTGACTGTGTGAAACCAATTCACTATTGGTATTAAGAGAATATACTTAAACAATAAACATAGTATATATAAAGTATATACATAAACAATAAACTGGTAATTTTTCTTATAAAAATTATCAGAGTATATACAGAAGCAATAAACAGAATATATACAAAAATATAAATAAATAAAAAACACATTTTCGTAGCATGCATGATGGCGATATTCTAAGGTTAGGAAACGGTCAATGTTGGGACGGTGATGAATACTTTCAGTAAGTTGATTAAAAAAGTACTTGGTGTGTGAAGTTATAGATTAAACCTTCGAACATAATCGTTGCAAATGCTCCAGAAAAAAAAGCTAAATTGGTTTCACACATTGATGACAAGCAACACAGTACTTACCAAGAGCAGTCGAGCCTTGCGTTTATGTCCAGTTGTTGACGGCTTTGCCTGAGTGTGGTCTGTTTCACTGTGGTTTGCTTTGACTCTTCAGTGGATGAGTTGCAGAGCCTTGATGTGTATAGGGTTTGTGCCTGACATGCAGTGACTTTTGTGTTTCTCTGGCGTTTCAATTTGTGTTTCTATTTGGTTGCAATTTTCCAAGGCATAAAAGCGTGTTAAATTTCCTTTCAGTGAATGGCATTGGTATGTTAAATGATAACGTGTTTATGTAGCTCACTCAATATGTGATGAATTGTACAAATAATTGATTCACTGAATGTTCATTATGGCCCAATTGAATCAAAGTATTCAATTTGCATATCTTATATATTGGCCAAAGCTGACTGTTTTATTATAAACACGTTAAAAAATGAATAAAATGGACCTACATATAAATTATATTACAGATGTATGATGTGATATCTAATAAATATTAATTTTAATACATATATATATATATATATAATGTATCTGTTTATATATATAAATATATTTATTTATAAATAAGCAATAAATCTCAGTTAGAAAATTTTATATAATATTTTGAATATTGTGTAAAATGTTATTAATTAATAAATATATATATATATATATATAAGTGTATAATAGATGACATACAAGTGATGTTGATATTTATTGGGAAAACATGTTGGTAAATGGAAAGGTTGGTTAGAAAAAGTCATATAAAGGTACTTTATTGAGCGAAGGAAAAGTCGTATACTCATTAGTAGTTGCTAAGGAAAACACCTATGACAGTGCTGAATCCTCCCTACGTTTCAAACATCAGATAACCGCTTACACAGCACCGTATGACAACTTCATTAAAAATACTTCGTCAACAGTTTAACATCCCATTACTAAATATATGGAAGACACAATAAGAATCCCAGTCATTGACATTGGGTCATTAGTTAAGTAAACTTCATACTCTCCACAAGTACAATAACAATAAATAAGGTCAAAACCGTGTGTTTTAGCCAATTATAGTTGGCTTGTAACACTTTCATGTTGGTAATTAGCGTTGCAATCATCATCATCTTACAATAGTCATCTTAAATGTCCTTTTGAACCCAATCAAAAAAAGCACAAGAACCTAACCTGCAACTATAAAACAACCTCTTCGGATTATCTTTTGTTCCACTACATTTAATTTTCGCAGGTTGTCCACATTGACAGTAGATTCTTAGGTTTCACACTCGAACTTTACTAACACCAATGCCGGAAGAAGATGTAGCCCTTGATTTAGACATGTAATGGAAAACCTACAACACACATATGTTACTAAGACAAGAAAGTTAAATGATGTACATCAATGTTAATCCCAACCAATAACATAATGCTTAACTTCCGCCATTGAAGATAGTTACGCTTTAAACAAACTACATGAAAGTTAAATGCCATTTTTTAAAATAATCATTTAAAAATGTCGGCACACTGCTTCTAATATTTTTTGCTGGACATTGTCGCAGATTGGGAGGCAAAATACAAAGAATTAACAGTATATAAACCATGTATAAAGTCAGAAAAAGGATAAATAAAATATCTTGGCTTTTCGGATGGTCCAAATGAGACAGGTGCAACGTCGAAATGAGGATGTTGTAATCTCCCACAAAGCTATACAACCATGAATTTACTGGACAGACAAAAACACAACAGAACAACAATGGGAGGAAGGGAGATGACTGAGTAAATGATGTGAAAAAATTTAAACTGGTGCCATTTTGAAATGGAAAAGACAGCTTGTAAATTTCATAGTTGAGTGTGTAGCGTCCGGTCACGGGTGAGTAGAAAGTCAACTCATATACAGTAAATATGTAACAGGGAGGTGGTCTGCATTAAAAAAATATATAGTTTTTACATAATAATTATTAATCTTGTCAATGAAGTTATTTCATGGCAAATCTATTCAGTTTCCAATGAAAGATATTGTAAAACACCACTATGTATAGAAAAGTACCCCAGTTAGATTAAGTTCATTATATACATCACACGTATTTGGTCAATTACGAAAAAAATGTATTAAAGAAATATGGCATAAAAATTATAGTGACATTTGAACCTTAGTATGCACACGCATATATGCTTATTTCACATTATGAGAAGCATAGTAATGATAAAGATTTTTGTAATTTACTTAACAAAATTATATATAACTTAAATGGATACAATAAAGTACACGAAAGTCAATGAAATAATTTTTTTTTGTTTTTATACACAATTACGGGTTTGGATACATACATAAATTATGTTCAATTTTGCAAAAACAACGATGTAGTAATCCTTCGATAATACCATGTTAAATGATACGTGTCATCACTAATTTGATGCCCTGCATGCGCTTCCGTTACGTGGCCTTCAAAAGAATTAAACGTTCTAGTTTGAGTAATAGTTTTTTTTTATGTTAAGTCAATAATAGTTTTTTTTAAATCAGCTATGGAAAGGATAACAGGTGCAACACATTGAAAAATATAAGAGTAATACAAACATTTATATAATATATTATTTTTATAGTAAATAAAAGAATAGTATGGCGAGGCAGAAGATGTTCACGGTAATTAACAAGAAACAGGTAATGTTTAATTTCGTTAAGTAAAAGTTTATTATGCACTAGCAATATTTATAAAAAAGCATCGGCTATGCTATTATCAAGATGTGTAATTGAAAGGTTGCAAACACCTTCAGTACCCCTGTGTCAAACCACATGTTGAAATGAATATTTAAATATATAAGCAATATATTTATAATATTCTCAGTAAATTGATTTAAGTATTTTGCTTTTTGCGTGTGTCAGGTAGATTTTATGAATTTTGATATGATAGGTAAGTATTTAATTATATTTTTTTTTGATTACGTAGTTGAATTACCAATTTTTTTTCTCGTAATTTTTTTTCTTTGTTGTCCATAGGGATCGAAATAGGCCAGCTCAGTAAACATTTGGCAAGGTTGAGCTTGACCTGCATCACTATGCCTATGACTAAGCTTACATGTTAAAAATAATTTATTAAGGTTTGAGTCTTACCTGCATAAAGACTTTGCTAGGTTTGAATGACCATATTGAAAGCATGATTAAATAAAAAAAAAAGTGGAAAGTAGAAAAGAGCAAACTACAAAATAATTTATGATATAAATTATAAATCATGATATATAATTTTTTAAGTTATAGTTAACAGAGACTTTATATTCAGGTTGAGTGAGTTTTTTCAAAAGGATAAAGTCTGACCTTTTTAATTGAAAAAAACGTTATAAGAAGCTCTAATTTCATATTTTTAATACATAAACCTAGTCAAGGCAGGCTATAAGCAGCCAATGCCATATGTTCTTGACTGGCTATCTACCATATTTTCACCTTTACTTGTCCGCTACTATTTTATGTGTAGCACCGCATCTCCCACCCAACCATGGCACCGTTTCTCCCACCTCATTGAACCTAACGAAATATTTGAACCCTCGTTAAATTTTCTATTGGTGATGATTTGATTTATTTTATCATTGTTGTATTTATTTTTTTGGTATAATTATACAGTTTCCCTTGTCAATTTACACCAATTGTATATGTTTTTTAAACACAAAAACTGAAAAATATAATGAACACTTATGCAAATAACCAAAAGGAGGGTGAATTGGTTTTACCTCAGAGATTTAAAAAATAAATTCCTTTCAAAAATGTAATAGTGGAAGTCTTTTAGAAGGATCGCATCAATCTAAAAATCAATTAGGAAAACAATTTACTTCTCCAATCAATTTACTCCTGTGCAATGGCCAAGTTTGTATGACAAGTAATTTCTATACTTCAAGAATTAAATGCAAGACAAACTGAAATATAAAAGCACAAAAGGTTTATATTGGTTCACCTCTCAACCCTGGAGGCTACATTCAGTTTTCTTCCAACCAAAATCTTGGTTAGAGTTCCACTATAACAAATATCTTTACAAGCTTTACAAATGATCTCTCTTACCCTCCCTAGGTAAAATTCAAAATCTATATCCTATAGACTTTTCAAAAGACCAAGAACCAGAGATTCCCTCTCTGTTCTTCCCTCTAGAAACCCTTTCTAGAAAACTTTAAAGATTACAAACGTTATATGGAAATATCAAACAATTTCATAGTAGAAATATACTAGAACTTCAAGCTTAAGGTACAAGAAAGATATCACCTTATAATCCTCAGAAACAACAATGAAATGAATGATTCAACCTGAGATTATGCGTAGAAGATGATAACTAGACTTTCTTGAAATCTTTCTTTAAGAGCAAGCTTGAGAAAACATTGATCTATGAGTTACAACACTTAGAACTCATGTAGATCCCATTGATACTCAACAACTATGATTATCAACCTTGATTCTGACTTGGGTACTCAAGAGAATTGTAGGAAAAGGTTTTTACTAATTTGTACGCTTTTGGTATTCACTCTCTCAATGAGACTCAGTTTTTCTATTTATAAAAAACTATTTTAACTAACTGTAATCGATTATTTCGTCAATGTAATCGATTATTTTAACTATTGTAATCGATTAATTTAACCAGATAATCGATTAAAGTGTTCATCAGAAATCTGAGAATTTGTCACCAACAATTTAATTGATTAATTTGTCTTGTAATCGATTACTCCAGATGAGCCAAGTTTTTCAAAGCACTCAATAATCGATTAAACAACCAAATAATCGATTAACATAGACCATGCCTAAAACTTGACAATGCACATTTAATCGATTATGAATATCTGGTAATCGATTAAACCAGATGAACATGTTGTGTAAAATTATGTAGAAGCTCTAGTAATCGATTAAATACCCAAATAATCGATTATCACAGGAAGTTCCAAAAACTGTGAAGAGCTTATTTAATCAATTACGATTAAGTGGTAATCGATTAAAATGTCTATAAGGCTTTTACCATAAACCAACACAAGCCTGTAATCGATTATTTGACCAAAGTAATCGATTAAAGCATTGAGAAATTGTTTTATACAATTTCTAATAGCCTTTATGAATCATTACTTGATTGATTAAGATTATATGATTAATTCTCATTATGTGAATGTATGAATGCATGAATATTGAGGATTATAAAGCTTTATCTTGATTGGCCAAGCTTAGAAACAAATTACAAATGCCATCAATTAAGATTGGGCATGTAAAACATCAAAACCATTTGCTTCTTCAACTTGGAATCCTATGCTTCAGCTTCTTGATTCTAACAAAAACATGTACTGTTCAAAAGTTAGTAAACAAAGATTGACTATTGTAATGCCTCCTTTTACTCTCTCGTATTTGATTGGTTTTAGAAGAAATCTCGTGTCCGCTTTGTATTAAAATTAGATTAGTTATAAATTTTTTCACGAAAATTCTTTTTCGCTTTGCTTGCAATTGTTACTAGTCATTTATATCTAAACGAATTCTTTCTTTCCACGGTTTAATTAAAATAATATAGTACAATCCATCAATACAGACCAAGGTATAGTTTATACAGTCCCAAGTACAAGCCAACGTAAAATACAAATAAATTAAATTTAATACAATCCATCCACACATCTTCAACATCTTTTCTTCAAGATCCTTTACAGCTTATGCTCCACTGTATCCCTGCTCGCCCAAATAAATTGGGGTCATCACAGGTGTCAACCATAGACACAAATAGGGTAAGTTTATGACAAACGAAGTTTGAATAAAACATACATAATAGAATATATACGTAGAGGGTAATAATAATATTTATAAAATAACAACACATGGTTTCACCCACAGATTAAATTACCCCAACTACACAGCACACAAATTAATTCAGACAATATACTCATCAACAGATATTCCACATACTCATCATG
>PYAF01000219.1:1728-16938 GCA_007407185.1 Glycine tomentella | reverse complement strand
CTGATACCTGAGGTTGTCTAGATTAAGTTCTTTTCAACCTATCTTTCAAAATTCGTAGAAATTCTATTTTAGGGTTATCTGCCCTCAACCTTGCTGATAATTTGTTACCTAAAAGTATTTTATCTAATGCTCAGGTTCCCATTAATTTCTGAGGTCATCTGGGTCAGTTTTGACCTAGGGGTATTTTGGTAATTTTACTTCTCATCCTAGGGGTAAAATTGTCATTTTTCCAAAATACTCAGGATATCTCTGTAAGTATCATTCCTAAGGGTTTTATAATCATTTTGCAAGCATCCCAGAGTATTTATAGAATTTTCTTCCTTCAACTATCTTGCTAAAAGGCCTATGGCAATTTGGTCATTTGGAAAAATGTTTAGGGACATTCTTGTCAGTTTTAAAAATGTTCAAGGGTATTTATGTCATTTTCCTAAGAATGCATATTTATAAGAAAATGCACATAGATAGTGAGATATGAGGGTGTTACAACTATCGTTTTTAAGTAAATTTATAGTTTAATAATAATGTTTGATTTTATAATGATATGACAAATTTGCCAGCCATATATTTACCAATTTTAGTTATTGTTGGCCTTAAATCCAATCTTTTAACTTTTATATTTTAAAATATAAATATCACTATTACACCGATTTACTTAATTAAAAATGTAACATTTAATTTCCTAATAATAATGTAATATTATCAAAAGATTAAAATTGTGAAATGAAAGTTGGTTGATTTAAAATGTTACTACTGAAAATGAAATAAAATAAAGTCAAACAATACCACTAATATTAATTTTTATACGATTTTCTTCATTGTAGTTGGTTAATTAAATAACTAATAAAGTGAAAAATTAGTAGGTGACATGCAGTTGCAGAGCCAGTTTTCCATTTTGATTTTCATGTAATCATTTCGATCTAACGATCATTATTTGTGTCGTACACACACACACACACACACACACACACACACACACACACATATATATATACATATAATTTAGACTCGTGTATCGCAGAGACCGTGACATAGTTAGCATAACAAAATGTTCAATGTTTGTATAGTAAACACTCCTAAGTCTCCTTCAATAACCAAGGAACCAAAACACATTATTGTTGGTGGGATTAGGGAACTCGATCACAAAATCCACGTGTGGTTTCAAATTGTTTTCCGTAGCAAATGATTTCCATCCGGCACCGATTTTAGCAACTTTGCGCGAATGGTTGAACGTAATTTTGCATGTTTTGCTCCTGTGAAAATCAATTTCGGTGAATCCTCCTTCATTCAAAAAGTCATACATTGCACTTGGTAGATCCTGCATCACACGTTGTCGATTGTTAGAATTTCATATTTACATGCAAATCATTGAAAAACACAATTCTGTAAAGGTATGTAGTATATAAAAGGTTACCAAGGCAGTGGAAGTCACGTTGCGTTCGTTTAACAGTAGACGAAAAATGATCGAGTTAGGGTTGGATTTGTAAAGAGAGTGCCAAGGTGGAAATGAATGTAGCTGTGAGTTGCTATTAAAAACAATTATTAAAAATAAAGATTTGCCATAGAAGGTTAATGCAATGTGATGGTCTCCTTCAAGAGCATAGTACTCTTATTGCAATCCAGCCATCAACAATTAAAGGATTGTCGAAGGGCTGATTGAATTTGGCAAAATGACCTTTACCATGGCAATCTAACAAATGCCATATCTGACCCAGTTCTTGTTTAAAAGCTAAAACAAAGGTTTTCAGGAGTTCCGCGTAAGGCTACAGTTCAAGTTTTAAAACATTAGTTTCAATGTGTCCAGATGCAACACAACAATAAAAATGTATAATATATGATGATACGTAAAGAAATAATATACCATGTCCTTAACGTGCATAATATAAAGGCAATATTCAGATTTGCTATGAATCTGCATCATGTGTAAGGCCATGTCCTTAAGATTAACGGTACTTGCAGACATTTTTCCTGGGAAAACTACACCAAAAATATTACTATATGAACCAGTAGTCACATAATGTTAATGGAATTAACATATACAAAGTTGGGATTTAATATCTTGTTATAAAATATTATTTACACCACATAAAAATGTCTTTATGATTGACACAAAGGCTTTGTTGGATGATTTTTAGAGCAATTCAAAATTGTTACAAAAATGTTAATGTATTGAAGCACAGTAAGGTTATAATGGAAAATGGTTTAAAATAAAGTTTTTACACATAAACACCCGTGCAGTAGTTTGGATATATCAACCATTATTCTAAGGTCCATGCAGTAGGTTGAACATATACTAACCCGAAACAGTGCAGCTTCATGGTGTAGTCGTTGATGTTCACCCTCTGTTTCGTCACCTTCATTTTCTACAGCCTCCCTATACTTGGTATTGTTAACGGTGTGTTTCCAATGGGTGTTAAGTGTTGAGTAAGTTGGTTTACCTGTGTAGCGTGTGGGTTGTAGTGGATTTGAAGAATATGAAAACAGTGCTGATAATGCAGTGAAATATTAATTGTGTAATAAATGCCATTTACGGTTGAATGAATGTAAAGACTGGGCAAGCACAGGGCTTGGTTTTGCCTATGAATATAAAAAAACTTATTGCATTGCTTACAGGGCCAAATAACGCGCCATGTGCAAAAAAGTAGTCAACATAATTGTCATAAATGATGGAACAGAAGGTCACTTGGGATTAAGTACAAGTGTAATTTTTTGGGTTTGGAACACCTTCTGTGGCTATAGCCCATTGCAATTGAATATTTTATTTCTTAACGGTATATTTACAATTCTTAATAAAAAATTGGCAAATTTCATAATACTTTTTTAGTGTGAGATTACATGTTGATATTGTAGGTAACAATGAAATTAAGTTCCAATAATTTCAGTTATGACCATTCACTAAAAGTTTGTAGATGAAAAAAATAATGATTTTTTTATTATGCACGATCGCTTAAATTTTTTAAAAGATTAGTCATTGAAAACATTAATATATACTTCCAAGTAATTTGTAGTAATCCAAATACACTAGTTTGGTTGATTATTAACCATGGTGCATGTTAGTGGCGGATGTAGGACCTTGCATCAGTGGGGACAATTGACAGTAGTGGGTTAAAATATATAAAATTAAGGAGGGAAAAATATGAAAATATTACATAATTATATTATCAGTTTCTTATTGTATAATATGAGGACATATATTACTTAACTTAAATGTTATTTGTACGCTGCATGTCCTTATTTAAATTAAGTCATTGTCTAATAATTTTTAAAAAGTCAATCATAGCAGCGTAACTATCTATAAATACAGTAGTTACACCGATGTTCATGGTTGGGTCTAACCATATCATAAACCATTTTAGATAAATGGTTATGGAGTAATGATAGTGGCATGGTTAGGGCTAGGATTAGGGTTAGGGCAATGGTTACTATGTATAAGGTCATGGTCATGGAAGGTGCTAACAATAAACTATATAATATGACTAATCATGGTCATTGTTAACATCATAGAAACGATTTTGGTCAATACATGGTTCCTTAAAAGTTTTGTATTGCTCACCTAATTATCAAATGTCATTATATCATTATCAGTATATATTGACTTCTGCTTTTGCTTGATTAACATGTATTTCTTGAATTAGACAACATTAATCGAAATAACATTAAATGTAACTTGGTTCATGGAATATTGTTGTAATTTTCAACATTTACGAAATACACAATCAATTACTATGACTAATGACCACCGAACTACCAAAGACATTTACAGAATGTTCTTTTTTCAAATATATGGCGGACTGTCCCTGGTTAGCAATAGACCTCATATTACTGATAGTATAAGCGTAATCAATAGGTGGGTCAATAATTAAATATAACTATATACTCAATATTATTTGAGTAATATTAACATTGACTCGGAAACTAAGGTTGACCACTACCGGCTTAGTTATATCCACTACAAATGGGAATTTTTTAGGAAGTTTTGTTACTTCTTTTATTTTAGTTTTTTTTTTTTTATGATTTTGAGTTAACTTGTTGATTCATTGATCAATTATTTTAGAAGTAATATACCATTGTGATTGACTTGTAGGTGAAATATACTTCATGAAGCAACTTTGGATTGTTTTTTTACCATTAAAACAAAACTTTGGATTGGGGTTGACTAAACTATACATTGATTTTTAATATATGGTATGAATGTTTTTTTAACACAAAATGTATTTTATGATACATGTTAGTGTATAAAATATATTACGGTCATATAAGCCATTTAAGTTATATGTTACAATATATTTATTTTTGAAAAGTGATATGTAATTACTTCAATAGCCCTTTCCAAATTAAATTGTGCAAATGTTTATGACATACTATATGTAAAACTATTGATGCAGTTTAAAATTTCACGATTTAGATTGAACTCATTTATTCATCTTCATGTCAAAATGGAGTCTAAACAGTATGAGGTTTTACTCAAAGACAATAGTTAAATGTACTATTGTAAAAATGTAGAAAGACTGACAGGTAAATAATAAAATATTTACAATAATGCTCATGTTTCTTATATTAATCTGTTTTTTAAAATTACATTATTATATTACTTTTACTTTGATTACTTTGAAATCACCGATGATATTATAAATTTGAATATAACCAATGTTGAACACAAGACAGTCAATGTCATTTTGAAAATGGATTGAATATTACGAAGGATTGGGTTGGACTATAGTGGCAGACTAACATAGAACAAATTTGAAAATCAAATTATCTATCGAAATGGTTGATGTGATGTTTGTTGTATGTCTATAATCATAATGTAACACCACTGCACTAGGACGAGACTTAACATGCTTTTCCAGACAAAGAAGTCGTCGCATATGATGGCATAATTGACCCGCAAAAATGGATGACAAATCCACAACAACACCAACAATGATTTCTTTTGTAAAATTATATAACTAATAAAACAAAAATAATCCCTTCGAGTCACAAAATATATTACAAAAGATTAATCGAAAATGATATTATTATTATATACTACTATTATATTATTATGATTATTATTATTAATATTATTAATATTCTTCTTCTTCTTATTATTATCAACAGCTATGAAATAAGATTTGTAGTTTCACAAGTGTGGTGCCTGATATGAGAATGGTGGAGTCCACTTTGTTGGTAACGGATGGGTTTTCGGTAGTCACCCCTACCGTAGTAGACAAAATTTATGTCATTTAGAACATGTTGATACCAATGCTCTTCCATTGTAGGAACCAAGGTCAGCACTGCATGTTTTATTGAGGTTGCACTGTATTGTAAATTTATGGTCTGCGAACTGATGCACCATCATATTACTGATATTTAATTTTCTTGACACATAGGTCTTGTGAAGTAGATGCTGAGGTTAATGTGGGGGGTGCAACTATAGTTGATTTTGTGGATGACGACAAGGTACTATTTAAGTTGTTGACGCACATTTACTGATGCATATGATGAACATTTGTATAAGATCCTGCCAAATTTTCTATGTAGAAATTATAAATCAACGATGATAAACTTCTTTTACAACATTTAAACACTAAGATAGACCATCTTAGTCAGAGGTTGGAGGTAAATACTCTGCAAAATGCTGACTTTTTCAATAGTTGGTAGTACTCTGTAACTACAGGTTTTATGGTGCTTATACATATTTGTCATACTTATAGACTGTGGATGCACGTGGACAAAGGATGGAAACACACTATGAACACCTTTGTGGTCAATATGAACGGATGACTTTGTTGTTGGAATCAACGATATTGAACGACACTAAGCAACTGACGAACTTGCGTCCTGGCAGTAAAGTTGTTGGTATCAATAAGGGAGGTACTATTAAAGGAGTTTGTAGTTCTTGTCACTTTTTGAAAACTGATCCAGCAACTATGGTTACTGGGAAGGTTCAACGTATCCCTCAGACGTCTACTATGATGCTTGATGTATCCTCCGATGAGGATCAAATGGAGGGTGGCAATGGCAATGTTAGTATTGATAACACAGTCACAGAATGCCATTCATTAAACGTGGAGCGTAATTTGTGTAAGTCAAGGTTGAACATCAAGACCTCATTCGGGATGTCTCCAATTCAAAACAAGTCTATATTTGGACCACTAAGGCTGACAAATGTATATCTACAATATTGCATTTTGTTACACATGTGTCCACAATGACATGACCATTAAACATTTAATAGCTTATTTTGACATTGGTGTAGGAAAAAATCCCGTCATCATCAACCAGCATTGGTGACTCCAAATGTACATATTCATCATCAATGTCACCTCAGCCACCGAAGGTGATTAAGGCTGATAAGTGTTTTGGGTTGACCGTCGACAAGCGTAAGAGGTTTCAGATAGGTGCTTCGAAGAACATGATAACAAAGATTAAAGACGAAACATATGGTAGTATGAGCAATAAAAAGAAATCAGTAGCCCATTCGGATAAATCTAGGGAAAACGCCGAGGGGGATGTTACTTACAATAGCGATGCCAAGAACTACACTATGCCACCAGTAAGTGCATATATATATATATATGTCAATATCAAAACTGTCATCTGAAAATGAACAGACTAATATGTATATTTTCTTAAACACATTTTTCAATGGTGGTTGATGCAGCACGTAAAATGCAAATTTAGGCCAACAATGGACATGGGTCTAACCTAAGATGAAGTAAAAATTTGTTGTTATTTGTGGCATCCGATCCTAAGTAAGTCATGGTATACCATAAATGTCTTAATGTCATGATGAATGGATTTAATTTTTTATGTTGTCGCAGTGAGATCATTTTAAAAATTGATGATACAATTGGAAAGAGAAAGGATTTCATTTGCATGTGTCCTAGAAAGAGTGCCACCGAGGAGGTACATTTCATATTTTATGTAGCAATGCCTTATATTTTATGATATTATGAATGTGCATTTTTGTTTTACATATGACCTGCTTAAAATGGCTTCGCGATTAGGTTATCAATTGGATGGCTACAAAGGCAACTTGGTTGCAGCAACATGTTAGCCATCAGACAGTGTGGAGTCTTCCTCCACAATTTGCAGTAAGGTCATTGTGTCATAAAATATTGCTATAAATATATGTGGTAAAATTATTGGTTAATTAGTTTTATATGCAAATAGAGGGATGTCAATGAAGGCGCAACAATTAGTAATCTTGTCAACACATACTGTAAAGCTTGGATGGAGCCTTATGAAGAACTTCAATATGTTAGTGTCAAATGATTATGATCTCTAATATTATTATTGTAAGTTGCCAAAAAATAAGGACCATGAGAATATAAGTTGTTGCTTTGTTGTCAGATATACCTGCCAGTGCAAGACCTAAATTCTGACCATTGGTATCTTGGTGTCATGTCCATTAATGACAAAACCATATACTACTTTGATTCTTTCATGGATCCTTATGTCGTCGACAGTAGGATAGAAGTGTTAAGGAACGTGGTATGGGTTGTAATACTTGTTTTTTGCTAATAGTTTTACGATTATGTGTAGTTTAAATACTACTTACTTATTTGGAATGTAGTGGTTGTAATACTTGTTTTTTGCTAATAGTTTTACGATTATGTGTAGTTTAAATACTACTTACTTATTTGGAATGTAGTGTGAAGTTGTAGCCTAGATTGTGGACATCGACACCTACCCTGTTAATTATTTGAAAACTGCATTTCATGAAGCAAGTTGGGAACTGAAAGAGGTTAAGGGGATTCCTAATTATGGGCACAGGTAAATACGTGAAACATGTGTTTGACTAAACCAATGACATTTGTGCAATATAATGTGTTAATGTTTGTTGTCGTGGTGTTATGATTTTCAGCAACAACTCTGGCACATGGGTAATGAAATGGATGGATATGGAGTACTACTTCAAGCCCTACTCCAGTCCCAGGTCACACATCCATCTGAAGTCATATCTTTACGGTACGGGTCAATTTAATTAAGAAATGAGAACCATACATTGAAACAAAAGAATTTAATCCCAAAACAATTGTGGCCTTAACTGTAATCATAATTGCTGAACTGAAATTTTCATGTATACAATATTATAAGAAAATATGGGCATATGCAGCAAAAACAAATCAACCCAGTAAACACGTCTATCTCAAGTTAGTGCATTTTAGGGAGAAGTGACCAAATTTTTTGAGAAGTGGGAACCATTGTTTTAGTACAAATCAAATCCCTAAGCAGCCAAATGCAACTTTCATTGGTTCCCCACGCATTGATGGTCAGTACACAAATACACGAATGCTACAGCCTAAATTGCTTCACTTAAGTCGAGGATACACAACCCATTCCAAGGGTTACAACGACAAATATTGATGTACAAGAAGCAACCTTCCTTCTTTTAGGCTAACCAACCTTCATTCTGACAACAAGCAACATGGATAAAGGTGGAAACGCTACAAGAAGTTGCCATGCAGAGGCATTTTCATTTGGTACCACTAGGTAAGATTACGGGCAATGACTATCAATTTTTGATTCAGCCATTACTAAACTATGAAACTTATTATTTCGTATTTTTTCCGATGTAATACATAGTGTTCGTGAAAAGCCAGTGATGGACGTACAAGCGGATGGTAACATTGTGTTAAAACCCTCATTTGTGAGTATTTATATTGTAAACCTTCATGTTTTGTGAAAGGACAAATATAAGATGCTGATCGTAAACCTTATATGGGTTCATTAATGTCTATAGGCTTGCCTTAAAGCAAACATAGAAAAATGTTTAATGTCTTCAGACACACCCTTAGTAACTTAGGAGACAGTGAAAAATATGCTCAAAACCATTCAGGTTATTTCATGTACTTTAACATTGGTGGTTTGTTAATAGTTTAATGCTTGTGAAAAAATTTAACTTATCATGGGGAGGTTAAAAATTTTGTTATGACTTTCATCAGAATCTATACGCTGAGGTTCTGAAATTAAAAAAACTTAAGAATGAAGTGCATAAATTAGACGAAAGCAACACTGCACTGCTGAAGTTCATGACGCGATTTGCGATAAACGATTTACGTTCATGGAGCACAACACCATATGACAAGTATAATTCCACAACAGAAGATTTTGTGACTCCAAACGTGGATGAAGCAAACCAACACAACATTAGAACGTGTACGACTGACAAAAGATCAAATGTGGTTTCTACTAATGACCATGGGGTACATTATAGTATCGTAAACACTAATACTGTAATTGTTTTTGATTGACACAACTGAATCACACAAATAACCAAATATGTTTGCAAATGATTGATATAGGAAGTTGTAATGGGTGTAATGAGTACGTGCAACAATCACAAAATAGGAAACTTGAGAGGAAACTTTCATTCCAGTCCCCTTTAACTGAAACCAAGGAAAAAAATGGAAACCACCACTGTTTGACCACTGTGGGGCAAACCAACAATGAAACACTTAAAAGGACGTCCCCAATGGAGGCAATGGACAACAAGAGGGATTGGATTCACTCAGAGGCATCACTAAAATACGTTGAATACGTCCCAGAGGTTAGTAGATAACATGACTGTGGTGTGCATATCATAATTTTCATGTTGTTGGAAAAGCTGAAAACTTATTTGTGTTATTTATTAGAATATCATGTATGTTTTCTATCCCACAAAGGATATGCAGCTCACAAAAGATGAAATCCATGTGTGTGCATATGTCTTTAACGCATCAATGGATAAATAGTAAGCTAAATTGTCCTTGTAAGCTATCAGTTTGTGTTATTAAGGGTAAAAAAAAATTATGTGATCCATATGATAATGCATTATGTTTATGTGTGGGGCAAACTTTTTGTTGATAACCATTTTATTCACATGGCAAAGCTATAGCTAACATACTATTCTGTTTGTTCAAAAGGTTTATTTACAGTGATATAGTCGTCGTTATAGGTATTGAGATTTTATGCAGGATTGATTTTCATAGTCTATCTCTATTGAAGCCAATAAGACCTTCAGTATGTAGTAGGCGACCAACCATTATTTTTTGTTTACACTTTCAATGTACACAATGTTTGATAAAAGCTGACATCATTATGCTTTTGAAATAGATAGTGCATTTTATGTCCTTGGTCATTACCAAAAAGCAGTCATCAAAGACAAAGGGAATAGTGTGGTACATGAGTCCATTTTTTGCAGTATATTACGCCAAACCTCTGTGCTTAATTAAAAAAATTATGCTAATGTACAATTTGTGTCTCCTAACCATTGACATTAACAGAAGGACATCTTGGATGGAAAGACCATGTGCCAATTATTGGTTAAGTATGCTGACTAATGGATGCTCGTATTTGACAAAGTATCACTGGTATTGGCCTATAAGTGTTTTATTAATTACACCATCAAGGTATTTTGGCCCTTTCAGTTAACTCCATTATGCTGTTGTTGTAGATTTATGTCCCATTGGTGGACTTCAAAAACCAATTCTCTTTGATGGTCATATCTATAAATACACACAAGGTATACCATCTCCATTCCAACCTAAAGGAAGATGAATATCAACAAACAAAGGCCAACATGCATTTGATGGTAAGCTAAATAAGCATTATTTACTTTACAGTTTGGTTAAACGTGCTTTTTGATTGACATAATAATTTATTTTTATTTAAAACATTAATTTCGTCCTTTAGTGTCAAGCCGTATCTACAATAATGCGAATTATGTACCCCGACAAAGTCTCGTTGAAGGCTACACCAAATATTGAAGAATGGGAAGTTCATGACCTGATTGGGATACCATGTGATGCAAAACAGTACGTGGACAAATTTGTTGTGGTAATGTATCGGTTAACAAAATACAATATCAATAAATAACTAATAACTTATAAATTGCAGTGACAATTCTGCAACATGGGTCATGCATTGGATGATGATGGAAGATGCTCTAAATTTTAATAATATCAGCGCAGAGGTTAATACAACAATAATTTGGTTGCTAATTTATTCCATATTGGTTGATTGCCCTTAACGTAACATGATCTCAAAACACATTTTTTTTCACAGTTTGATCCTAGGCTACTGCATATGAAGATTGCCATGCAATTGCTTATGGGAGAACACAATGAGATCAAAAAAGAGCTCATGGCTAATGCAAATGCCTATTGGAACCAGCTTGGCACTCCATCCACAATCATTTCATAATGTTTACAAATGATTTTAGTTTTTTGCTAATTAGATCATGTCCTACGAAAAATTTTGATTTTCATTTTGTGACTTACTTTTACATAGTAGTGGTGGTGTTGGACCAAATTTCCACTGCTTGTCCAACTTGCAGGTGTTGGAGCTTTTGGGATGGTTTGGTTGATGCAAGTGGGACAGTTGGTTGCTTATAAATATATGCCTATTTTTGTAAACTTTAATCTCTTAGCCCGATGACTATTTAGCAAATTTTGGTATATGGCTATTGGTTAAATGGTTTTATACAATATTTTGACCAAATTTATTATTATGCAGTAAATTAACAGTTTTTTCATCCAAAACTGCCCATATTGTTATCAATATCTTTAAAGTCTTAGTACTAGCAAACTTGTCTTCCTACCTTTCTTTTTCAACACAACACACCCATAGTACAAAGAGAATTCACAATACGATCATAATTTCTTATAGTAACTACAGCCATAGCATACAAAAACAAGGATTATTTTGGTATAATGAACCATATGACAAATTTTTGAGGTACACAAAACCAGATTATACCAGTCCTATTTTAAATTGTGGAACGTGTATTGTCATATGGTTTGGCACTTCCAATACAAGAACACTTTGGAACCACTCAAGTTCAGCGCATTCTGCCAGCATATAATTAACAGGAGATTGTGCAATGTTGTTATGAATTGTATGAGAGCCTAAATCCAACACAGGAACACTTTTCATCTTCCCATAGCAAAGTAGCAGGACCATGGTTGAAATGAGTTTTATCTCTCTAAAGAAACAAACGGCACCCAGCGGAATGTCCCGGAAATATCACGAACCTCTTAGCTAAAAATTTAGCTAGTGCTCTTTTAAAAAAACTATGGTATCCAAAGAATTATTGAAAAAATTTGTTATGCACTGGTAGTTTGCTTGACAGTGTACAAATTTTTACAATGACACAACATAACCATTAAACTCATAATGAAATAAATACCATTAATCAAACTAAGTAAATAGCTAGACCAATACACATTTAAAAGAAATAATCTTTTAGGTTGACCTATGGTATATTTGGTATTTTTATAATGTTGAGAAGAGGTTAGATCCTCACAAAAGTTTCCTGCACTTGTTGTAGCATATCTGAGGCCTAAGGCATCAAGTTCTACAACAATGGTTGCTCCATTACCTGCAGCTGCAACACCCCTTGCACTGGATGGAGTGGATGGACTCCTAGCAGATGTAGGTTCAGACTGTCAACAATATCGTGACATTGGTTTAGTGTGAAAATTGAGACATCAAACAAAATGACTTCAACCACTAGCATCACCTATATGAAATCATTGTTAACACATAATTAACCTAACATCCCTTAACTTTAGCATTAACTACACTTATTCTCTTCTTGATTTAAAAATAACATCTACTTTTCTTATTTTATGCATTATTGTTTATACACTTTGACACTCAAGTTTTATTGAAAATTACATGAGGTTTTTATTCAATAACTGATAAATGCCATATATTAGTGAAATTTAGATTACATTTTAGGCACTTATCTTTTGTTTTTACTAAGAATATCTATCAAAATTTGCCCTAATATAGTTAGTTTGTATTTAACGTAGCATTTATGTTGTGTTTATAATTCTCGAAGATTCATCTAAACTTTCTTTTTTTTTTTTTTTGGCTAGCGTTCGTGAATTCCAAAGCTTCCGTAACTTTAAAGCAAGCAAAAATGACTAATAGAAGCAAATCTGGGAGGTGCAGCAAGCAATTCAGCCCAAAAGCCCAAAAGAAGCTTCTGAAGGTGCATTTAACTCGCCCAAGCGAGTTAACATAGTGTATTTTGCTCGCTTGGGCGAGCAACACATCAACTGGGCCACTTGGAAAGCCAAGTGAACGTGCAACTTGGGCCTTAACTCGCCCAGGCGAGTAAAACATGCATAAAATGGTCACCTGGGCGAGTGAACTCGAGCAGACCAGCATCTATAAATAGCCATGCATCCCCAAGGTTGAAATCACCTCTTGCTACTCAAATTTTTCCTTTTCTCTTGCTCTAAGCTTGTTCCTAAGCTTCTTGCTTCTATAATTTTTGTTAGTAGATAGTTTAGGTTAGTGAGAGAGGGAGAATTATTGTGGAAACTCTGCCAAAACGGAAAGCGGTGATGAATCCATTCACCTATTTTTCTAAGGAGGTTCTCTCCATACTTGGCTAGCTTCTCTCAAAGGATTGGATGTAATCTTCTTACCCTTAAAAGTGTTTCTTTTAATATTTATTTATTCATAAGTCTTTTTCTATTTATTATTGGTAAATTTATTCCGTACTTAACGCTTGATTCTACTTGATCAATAGTTTCATGAATTAAGGTTCTAAGTTTAACTGGGAAGTATTCTTAAACCTTGAATTGGATAAATTTACTCTTTACGTTACGTTGCTAGGAATAGAGCATAACGTTTAGATTGCAAATAGCACGCGAATATGATCGTAATGCTGGGATATTTATTTCATATGCGAGGGATCGATATTTGATAAATATTCTTAGGATTCTCAAATACGAGGGATCGATTTGGGGTGATTTTATGTGTGCATCAATAATAAAAGAAAATAAATTATGCATGGTAATATTAATTGAATACTAAGGGTATGAACGATGAAATCCAATCCTACGTTCTTAAATTAATCAAATTCGTTTTAGTAATTTTCGTAATCTTCCGTAATTTTTCGTAATCACTCGTAATCTTCTGTATTAAGTTTATTATTTCCGTTTCTTCTAAATTTTCATAATTTCTGTTAATCCACAACTACATGAAACTCCGTTACACTCATTGTACATAACTATTAAACTGTTAAGCTTTATTTGAATTAACTGAGTAAAAATCAAGTCCCTGTGGAGACGAAATTTTTATAAATTTTGTAACTTACAACGACAATTGGTACGCTTGCCAAAAGTCTAATAAGTTTCTGGCGCCGTTGCCGGGGATTTGAATTATTTACTCAGTTCTTTTAGATTTAATTTATCAGTTTAGTAGGACTCTTTCTTATTTTCATTATTTACTTTATTTTAATTTTTGTACAGAAATTTTCTTTTATTTTAACCTCGATGCTTACGGGATATTGTAGTTTGTTCTTTTTCCTTTATGCGAGATAAGTTTTCTTCAGATAAAGCTTTGTTTGATCTAGAAATCACCAAAACAGAAAGGAAAAATAGGAAGAAAAAGAAACTAGAAGCCAGTAAGACATCAGAGGCAACTTCATCTATTGATCCTCCTTCATCAGAAAAGCCACATGTTCGTGATAATATGGCTGATCGAGGGGAAGATGAAAATAGACCACCAAGGAGGACTCTTGGTGACTATGCTTACCAACAAGGCCCAAAGCATTACAATAGCATAGTCATCCCTCCTTTCAACAACAAGGTTGTGGAGCTGAAACCACATTACTCAGTCTAATTGGTTCACATCCCTTTGCAGGGATGGACCATGAGGATCCATACACTCACCTTTCCACATTCATAGAGTTATGCAGTACAATGGGAGCTTCTAACGAGGATGCGGAAGCTGTTTATCTTAGAGCTTTTCCATTTTCTTTGACAGGTAAAGCAAAGACATGGCTCCAGTCCTAACCGAACAAAAGCCTGAGCTTGTGGGAAGAAGTGGAGGAAAAATTTATTAATAGATTCTTTCTTCCATCAAGATTCATTAGCACAAAATCAGCCATTGCTACTTTTTCCCAAGGAGCAGATGAACCTCTCTATGAGACTTGGGAGAGATTCAAATCCTTATTGAGAAGATGCCCAAACCACAATTTTGATGAGCTGCACAATTACATATTTTTTATAGTGGTTTGAGGCCACATGTAACGCTTCTCTTTGCTCTCTCGTGTTTGATTGATTTTAGATGGAATCTTGTATCCACTTTGTATTAGAATTAGATTGGTTATAAATTTTTCACAAAAATTCATTTCCCTTTGCTTGGAATGTTACTAGTCACTTATATCCTAAACGAATTCTTTCTCTCCACGGTTTAATTAAAATAATAAAGTACAGTCCATCA
>PYAF01000218.1:24331-35261 GCA_007407185.1 Glycine tomentella | reverse complement strand
CTAATTTGTAGAAACACTAAACCATTTTAAGAAAAACATCTATTTATTTCATAGATATAAGAAAACTACTAGGATCTTGATCATTACTTTGGCATATCTTAAATTGATTTTTATCCCAATATATATATCAAAGTTTTAAAGCTAATGAATTTTAATTTCCTAACCCTAAAACAATAAAAAAGAAAATGGGGTGTTACAAAACTAACTACTAATCCAGTTATAATCTAACTAGTTCACTTAAAACTTAACTAATTAAATTAGTATAAATAGCTAAGGGTCTTACAAAAAAAATTATGCACATAAACTCCTAGTTTTAGAGCTCATCCTATGGCCACTTGCTTTCTTTGCACCTTGCTTTTTACGTTTCACCTTCTTAATTGCTCACAACCGTAGTTTCACTTCTATTGTCCTATACATCAATTTTTCTTATTTTAAAGACTTTCTTCGTTGAAGATTTTCAAGAAGGGCAGTCACCTAGTCATTTGCAAATCCAATTCACTTGAGTTAGCTAGGCTAGGCTTCAATCTTTAATTAAGGGTTTATTTGGTCTAACCTATATGTCTAATGGTGCAAATTAATGGTTGATCATTTAGATTGGATTTTCATATCATTGAAGGATATTTTATGAGGTGGTAATGTTGATTTAACAATAGGATAGATTGATGATTTAAATGCTAAAATTTTAGTAATGTCTGGACATGATTTTGATGACCTTTAGACTTGATTTTGATGGAATTTTGGATTGTTTGCTTATATGTTATGTTGGAATCGTTTTATATTAATTCTAAGAAGTAGAGGCTGAATGGTATGGGAATGAAAGGTCTAATTACTCAAGTGGTTCAATTTGATAATGAAATAATAGAGTGATAAGTTAAGAAGAACATAAGATATAGGTTAAGTTCAAATCTTTTATGGTGATAATGTAAAAGAATTGGAAAATTATTTGGATGGTATATTAAGGTTTACTAGCTAGATTACTAACATGTTTTCTTTAGCTAGAGGATATTATGTTGTAATGCACAAGTTGACATGATTTTGATTTAAGATGTATGATGGTTGAGCCATACATGTGATATATTGTGATGAAAAATTTTCCATGAGGTTGTATGTATTTGCTCATGGATGGTATTATTGTTGAGAATGATGAATTTGATGTGATGATATATATTGATTCATATTTTCGAGTCCAGTATGAGATTTGTGAAAAAGATCCGATACTACATCTAGTAAGAGATATAGAGACCAGGTGCAAAAATATGGAATTGTCATGCATGATTAGCGTAAGACGACCGCAACGTTCTACATCCAGTATGAGATGTAGCTACATACAGTACGATATGTAGAGACCATGTGTATCCTGAAAAATGCATTCATGCATACACATTTGTTGAATGGTTAATTATTTTATGGATTTTATTGGAATTTGTTGATGGTTACTAACGCACTAATGCATTTGATGATTTAGTTTTGCCTAATGAGAAATTTTATTTCTCACTAGATTTGTTTCATTTATTTTATAGATGGCCTCCGTAATCATTTTCCTTGATGCTCTAGATTGGGGATGGTACCTTGATGAAGATAGGAATTGTTATGTTCTTACAATGCATCATGTAATACGTATGTATGTGTATTTTGGCACACACTTTTCGGTGTCTGTATTAAATAATATGTTCAACCCTAATGATCCATTTCTCCAATATGCCCCCAACTACCCTGATCCTCCCATGGAACCTATTAATCTGTACGATGCTGAAGAAAGCGTAACACCCCGTAGGCCTCCGGTGCGTTATCATTATGATATCAGTTAGCGCTTAAAACATTCATTTAAAATTTAGTGGAAGCACAGGATCGATTTTCCTGATTCATTATGTATGGAAACCCAACATATCAACAACACGCACACATGTAAAACCATATCACACCCCTGTTGATCCAGTCTATCTCATACAATACACATATAGACAAATTGCTTATCCAGATAGGCAGATAATTGTAAAACATCAAATATGAGTTCAGGAGAAACATATAATATACATCAATAGTTATGTTCATCAAATATACATCAGATCTTCACCATGTCATGGTGATCCAAAATAACATCAGCCCTCACAGGGGTATACAAAACTATACACGTCATAGGGTACATACACCCCATCCCTATCAAGGGAACATAACAGAAACCAAGTCAAAAAGAGCTCTCAACTCTCCCTGCTGCTTCCCAGTCAGCAGCATGTCATCTCTAGGGCCTCCTACCCTGCGTTTGTTCTTCTCTCCCAGAAGAATAACCTGAAATCATAAGCCCCACACGGGGTGAGATACACATCTCAGTAAGCTCAGGGTCCTTGGAGGGCTTTCCTCCACCCTGGTCCACTTCCATAACACGTACATCAGGCATACACAACAAATGGCCCACCGGCCTAGCATATCAAGTCCTCATAACAACATATCAAGCATCCAAACAAGTCAAGCAATGGCGTATCATCATCAATGCCAGGATGCATCATCATAAGCATCCATCCTCAGTGTGAGACTGGCACTCACACCTGTGTCATCCCATTGGGTGCTACCCATAGCATGGATGCACATATATGGTACCTCCGAGAATAGCAGGAATCGCCATCTACTATTCCCTTGGTCTAGGGGATCATCATCACCCCGGGATCATCATCACCCATGAGCCAACCATACTAGGAGGAAACCATCTCTTAGGGAGGTCCATATCTATCCGTTGGCCAACAGATCTAACCACAGTCATAGCACAGAATCTCAAGCATAGATGCACAATCATATCATTATGAGGATGCAACTACCAATGCATGCAGTATGGAAATGACCACCACTCCCCCGGAGTGTGGTATGCAAACCAGATGGGAAATAATCCCCAGGGACACTGAACTTACCTGGTAAAGTGTCACTCTGTGATCTGGGCCCTGCTCTGTGGCTCCTACGACCAATAACCTTAGAATCAACGCCTAATCAAGGCATATACAATTTCATATCAAAGTCTAGACCACAGACATACAAGTCACAATATATATATCATATCAGAATTCCTCTATCCTAGGGTTCAATCAAACTCAACCCACACCAGGCTGCTCTCAGACCACATAAGGTCCATCAAGGCTGATTACTAACTATCTGAGTCATCTCAGACTCAATGCTATACAAGCATGGCCTAAGCTCATCAGTCTTATGGCCATCAATCATCCTTGGAACGGTCTAAGCCTCAGCCCAGACATCATTCCACTAGTCTCTCAGGCTCAAAACCAACATAAACAAGTTTTGACATGGCTTGAGAATCACAAGTGACCTTGTCTCAAAGCCACACATACAAGCCACAGAGCTCAAAATTCAAAGTTATCTAAAATAAAAACTGAAAGCTAATCCTTCATCTATTCATCGCTCTGAACACATCTCTCAACAGGACCCTGGGTTAATTCTAGCCCCAGCACAAACGGGTCACTATTCATGAAACCCCTCAGATTCAAAATCAAACGGTAAAACTTGTGTTTCTTACCACAGTGGCAACTCTAAAGGCCTCAGGACAGCTTCCTCGAGCTTCTATGTCCTTTATACGCCGTAGGTCTTCGCCAATCGCAAGCTCTCTGAGCTTTTCCTCTGAGAAATCGCTTCTCACTCAGAAAGGGGTTTCAAGAGCGGAAAATCGAAGGATTCAAGCTTCCTAATCGATTCTATCACAAACAAAGATCATCAGGAAGTGTTTGGGCTAGTATCAAAAGGTCCCTAAAAGCTTGGAAACACTTCTAATGGAGGTCTGGACGGAGGAGGAAGAAGAGAGGAGAGAAAATTCCAGATTTTTTGAGCTTCTGGGCCTTTTATAGGCCCAGACGCGACTCCCACGTCCCCAGCGTGGGCTAGCAGGCAAAATAGCATTTCTGGGCTGCTTCCCACGCCCCAGGCGAGGACTCCACGCCCCAAGTGTGGACCTCTCACGCCCCAAGCATGGACATCCAGAAAAATTTGGTTTTCTAAGCTGTTTCCTACGCCCCTGGGGTGGACCCCTACGCCCCAAGCGTGGAATCTCAGAAAAACCAAAAAAAAAATAAAGCTTTAAACGCATGGTTAAAACATTCTCCCCTCCTTTTTAAGAATTTTGTCCACAAAATTCAGAAACATACCTGTTAGCTAACTCGGGGTATCTCTGTAGCAGCTCCTACTCTCGCTCCCAAGTTGCTTCCTCAGGTGTCCTGCCTTCCCACTATACCTTGACTATGAGAATGGTCTTGCTATGGATCTGTTTCTCCATTCTGTCCAGAATCCTCAAGGGCCGTGTAGGACTCGTCAGGTTCTCTCTGATCTGAATTGTGTCTAGTTTTACCACGTGTGAGGGATCAGTAATATACTTCCTCAACTGAGACACATGGAATACATCATGAAGTCCTAACAACTGGGGAGGCAAAGCTAGCCTATAAGCCACTGGTCCTATTCTCTCCAGAATCTGATATGGACCAATGAACCTAGGACTCAGCTTTCTCACTCCCAGAGCTCGTCCTAAACCCGTCACTGAAGATAATCTCAGAAACACATGATCACCCTCCTCAAACTGCAAGGGTCTGTGTTTCTGATCATAATAGCTCCTCTAACGACTATGAGCCTTCATCAGCTTATCCCTGATCATCTTGATCTGCTCAGATGTCTCTTGAACCATCTCAGGTCCAAGGAACTGTTTCTCTCCCACCTCGATCCAACACACTGGAGTCTTACATCTTCGGCCATACAAGGCCTCATATGGTGCCATGCCCAGGCTAGCATGAAAACTGTTGTTGTAGGAGAACTCCACCAGAGGTAGATACCTGTCCCAGCAAGAACCTTGCTCCAAAGCATAAGTTCTCAGCATATCCTCCAGAGTCTGGATGGTTCACTCTGTCTGACCATCAGTCTGAGGATGGTAGGCTGTACTCAACCTGAGTTGGGTCCCAAAAGCATCCTGAAGAGCACCCCAAAACCTCGAGGTGAACTTCGGATCTTGGTCACTAATAATGCTTGTAGGAACCCCATACAACCTCACTATCTCCTTGATATATAGCTGGGCCAACCTCTCTGTTGTGTAGTCAGATCCCACAGGCAAGAAATGAGCAGACTTGGTCAGCCTGTCCACTACCACCCAGATGGAGTCACATCCACTCTGAGTCCTTGGTAGCCCACCCACAAAGTCCATGGAAATGTTGTCCCATTTTCACTCAGGAATCTCCAAAGGCTGAAGTAGACCAGATGGTCTCTGATGCTCAATCTTGACCTTCTGACACACCAAACATTTGGTCACATGTTCAGCTATATCTTTCTTCATCCCTGGCCACTAGAAACTCTTCTTCAGATCATGGTACATCTTGGTGGCTCCTGGATGAATGCTGAACTGGCTCTGATGTGCCTCAGATAGGACGATATCTCTCAACTCGCCCTTAGGCACTACAATACGACCTTGGTATTTTACCAAGTCCTGATCTTCCCATGAAACATCAGATTGGCCAATCATGGCCCTCACATCCTCATCCTACTGCTGAGCTTCTTGGATTCTCCTGATCAACTCGTTATCTACCTTGGTCTTGCTCATCTCAAGACCCTGTGCACTTTCTGTCATTGTCAGGTGCATGTCTCTAAATTGCTCTATCAACTTGCAATCAGAGATCATCAACCATGCAGCAGTCACATTTTTCCTGCTTAACGCATCAGCAACTATATTGGCTTTACCTGGATGGTATCTTAGCTCGAAATCATAGTCGTTCAGGAACTCCATCCAACGCCTCTGTCTCATATTCAACTCTTTCTGATCAAAGAGATATCTGAGACTCTTGTGGTCATTGAACACAATCAACTTGGCACCATACAAATAGTGCCTCCATATCTTCAGAGCAAACACCACAGCTGCCAACTCTAGGTCATGAGTAGGATAAGACTCTTCATGTGGCTTCAACTGCCTGGAAGCATAGGCAACCACCTTCTGATCCTGCATCAATACACATCCAAGCCCCCGCTTAGATGCATCACAGAACACCTCAAAGACTCCTTCAGGATCAGGAAGAGTCAGAACTGGAGCTATGGTCAACCGCTCCTTCAGCTCAAGAAAACATTGCACTCATGGGTCCAAACAAAAGGAACCCCCTTCCGTGTGAGTCGAGTCAGGGGTACCACCAACTGAGAAAACCCCTGGATGAACCTCCTATAACAGCCAGCCAATCCCAGGAAACTTCTAATCTTAGACACGTCCTTGGGCCTCTCCCAGGACATCACTGCCTCTATCTTGCTGGAATCCATAGATACACCAGCTGCTGAGATCACATGGCCAAGGAACTTCACCTCAGACAACCAGAACTCACACTTGGCCAGTTTAGCATACAACTGCTTGTCCATCAAGACCTGAAGGACTGTCCTGAGATGCTCGGCATGCTCTGTCTCCGTCCTGGAGTAGATCAGAATGTCATCAATGAAGACCACCACAAACTGATCTAGGAAAGGTCTGAATACCCTATTCATATAATCTATGAACACAGCTGGGGCATTCGTCAGACCGAAAGGAATGACCTGATACTCAAAGTGACCATATCTAAACCGGAAGACTGTCTTAGGTATGTTAGCTGGCTTTATCCGTGTAACACCCCGGACGTCTCCGGCATGTTAACATCAATGATATACATAACACGCTATCAGCGTTAATTGTATGCGGTGCGGAAGCGATAGAATCGTTTATCTTGATTACATTATGCATGGAATATAAAAACCACATAACATAGAACATAAACAAGCCATATGCTGATCCAGATAAAACATAAACAACTATATAGGCAGATGACATAAAATCAAACAGAGATAGTCAGGAGGAAACATACTTTATACAACATAAACATCTGTACATATACATACTCAAAAACAAGACCACAGCTGGGTCATACATTGTAATATGTACAGAAGATGGGTATACGCATACCCTACGTCTACACAGAGATATAAGACCAGCTTCAACTCTTGAAGCTCTGCTCTGGTCTTCTACTGCAGCCTCCCATCCAACCTAACAAGTCCACTAGGGCCTCCTGCCCTGAGGTCGCTCCTCTCCTCAAGAAGCACCTGAAAACCACAAACCCCACACAGGGTGAGACAAAACGTCTCAGTAAACTCAGGGTTCTGGAAATCCTCCCTAACCCTGATTCACCACCAAGCACACAACATATAAAACAGAGCTGAGGAAATCATCCAAGCTCACACATACAAGGACTAGGACAACATCCTAGTTTTCACATATTCCCAGCTCTCTGGGTCATAACTGGATACTCTCAGTATCCGAGGTATTTCACCTCATCTTGGCTCTCTCAGCCATCTCACAGAGATCAAAGCCATCATCATGGCATCAATATTTCATCTAGGCTCTCATAGCTTGTCTTACAGACATCTCACAGAGGTACCTATCATAGTGTCTCTCACTAGACACTTTCCATACCAGAGAGGCACCGCCTCTACACCATAAACATATTGCCTGAGGAGAACCCTCCACTCAGGACTTTAAACCATACGACATTGCCTGAGGAGAACCCTCCACTCAGGACTTTGTAAATACAGATATGGCTCATCTAAGAGGCCCTAGGCTCTAGTCCCCCACGGGAAGCCCTCTCTTAGAGATACAACATATCTATCTAGCATCTGGCCTGGGAAACCCTCCAGGACTTTCACAACACTTGCCTGGGCAAGAACCTCTAGGATTTCACAAATACTGGCCTGAGGATAAGCACTCAGGACTTCCAACATCTTGGCCTAAGGAGGAACATATACATAGTTCCATCTGCCCTTAGGACTTAAAGCGGAGAGCAGTGGCACCTCCCATGGAATACCAGCCGTTCCAGGGAGTCCTCAAGCCCTTCCTCTGGCTAGGGAACCTCAGCTAGCCCGATACCAGCCCGGTATCCTATAGGTTCCATCACAGACCATCTCATGGTCTGCATCCACTCACATGGCCCGCGGCCTCACACCTGACTGATCAGGTGTCTCATTAGCCTCACCATAGCAGGTGGCTATCCTAGGGTTCATCATATATTCATCTTTCTATAACGGTCTGAGTTACACTCTAAGACCTGTTCATAGAGCCTCTCAGCTCATCATCATATATATATACAATATCAGAGGCCACCTTGGCCATTTCTCATACGCATGGCATGCACACATACATATATATAATTCCACATAACATGCCAGCGTCACCCCACTTTGGTGACAAACCAAAATAAGGGAAAAACCCAGAACGATGAGCTTACCTGGCTAGTCGTGCTCCACAGCTCCAGCCTTCGTCTGATGGTCTGCTCCTCTGACACCCGCGGTGTCCATCCCTACCAAGGCACATAACACACATCACAGACCATACAGGCATACAAACAGGCATAAGCTCATCAGACAGTCATTACTGTCTTGGGGAAGGAACCTCAGTCCTTTCCCTCTCCTCAGGTTATCTAACCTAGGATCCCTCAGGCTCATCACTCATAAGCCTGCTCATAGACCCTCAGTGGTCTATTTCAACTTAACCATGGCCTCAGAGTCCCCACAGACTCAGCCACAAGCCATCACACGGAGCTTCTCAGCTCGCACAACCCATAACCACAGGGTTTCTCAGGGCTTGAACGGTCTAATCCACTAGACTCCGTTCCCAAGGCCTCACAGGCGCCATAAGCCCATCACTCAGGCTCTTGCATGTTCCAGATCAAGTGACTCAGCTCAAGTCACACATGCCTATCCTAGAGCCAAAACCAACAGTCTCCAAATCACAAATTGAAAGCTAATCCTTCCTCCTCACATCATTCTAAACCCTTATCTCAACTGGACCCAGAGCTAATTCCAGCCTTATCACAGATGGGTCACTATTCACCCAAAACCCCCAAATCCAAAATCAATCGGGAAAACTCGAGTTTCTTACCTCAGAACTGATGAGGAAGGCTTCTAGGCTACTCTCCCTAGCCTTGGTGAAGCTGAACCACCGCCGTTCCTCGCCAAACTCGAGCTTTCATCCACCTCTCTGGAGGTTCCTCAGAAACTGAAGGTTTTGGTGAAAGGGAGGAAGGATTCTCGCTCTCACTCGGGTTCTTGGAGGTTTACAGGGGTCTGGAGCGTTTAGGGGTCACAAAACATGGCCATGGGAGCTTGGGAAGCTCTCCCATGGCTGCTGGACGTCTTAGGGAAGAAGAGAAATGATTTTCTCTCCCCAAAACGCGACCCTCGTAAATATAAAAGCTTCACCGACCTTCCCGCGCTATCAGCGCCAGGTCCCGCGCTATCCGCGCCAGATGCAGACTGTGGCGCCATCCGCGCCACTCCTCGCGCTATCCGCGCCGTAAGCAAAATAACCTATGTACCCCCGGTAGTACATAGGCTTGTTTTTATCTCTGTTAAAAGATTCCCAGCACTATCAGCGCCGCTTCCACGCTAACAGCGTGAACCTCCCGAAACCATGGCGCTACCCGCGCCAACCTGGCGCCACTCGCGCCAATCTCCCGAGGCTCTGGTGCTAACCGCGCCACCCTTGGCGCTAACCGCGCCACACCCTATACAGGGTTTTCTAACAAAAGACATGGCGCGACCCGCGCCGTGACTGGCGCCACCCGCGCCAGATCTCAGGGTCCTTACAATCCGGATATGATGATATCCAGATCTCAGGTCTATCTTGGAGAACACTTTGGTTCCCCTCAGCTGATCCAACAGGTCATCTATACGAGGCCGTGGATACTTGTTATTCACAGTAACTTTATTCAACTGCCTGCAGTCCACACACAATCTCATGTTGTCGTCCTTCTTCTTCACGAAGATCATCGGTGCTCCCCACGGTGAGACACTCGGTCTGATGAACTGCTTGGACAGCAGGTCCTCCAACTGCACCTTCAGCTCCCTCAACTCCAGAGGAGCCATGCAGTAAGGTGCCACAGAAATTGGTCCTACACCAGGAACCAAATCAATGGAGAACTCTATCTCCCTCTCTGGTGGTAGTTGAGTTATCTCCTCAGGAAACACATCTACAAACTCATTCACCACCGGTATCTGAGACAGGTCGACACCTGGCTTATCTTCTGTAACTCCCAAGAGGACATAGCCCTGAGCTCCCTCTCCGATTGCCTTGCGAGCTTGCAAGACTGAAAGAAATGCTATAGAGCTCAAACCTGCCTCACCAGAAGGCACAACTGTAACGCCCCAATCCACTAATCAGGGTCATTACCAAACACACATCATAATCAAACAGATAATCAATTAGAGTTTAAGCAGTTTGGAAGCATATACTAAAAGTGACATCATCTAATGTCATCTGTATAACAATGTACACTATAATATGGTGAATATATAATATTATATTCGGTCTGAAACAAGTGATAGACATAAGTACTTCCATTTTCAAAAGCACTAATGAATGGCTTGAGAGCTTGGGGAGTAACGACCCGTCCTGTTGTTACTGTATCACACTCTTAATCTTGCTTTAATTAAAATTTTTATTTGAAAGTTTGTTTATAAACATAGTAGTAAATTTTTCGTGTAAGTAATAATCAACATCACAACACAAAAATCGAATATTCAATGATGCAATACAACATAATACTTGTATATTAATAATCATAATTTTGATAGTGATTACAAATAACCAAGTCTGAATTTTACAAACCTCTCAAAAGAAACAAAAATTTAAAACATGGGGTCTAACTAGCAAAAACACACCCTTGCCTGGGATCTAATTCATCTCCATCCCAACTACTTGACGGCTCCAATACTCTTAGGCATCTTCCTGGTCACCTACTGTTGTACATCTGCTTACATGAATATGGTTCGTGATCATCAGAGGTACCAAACCACAAGGTACAACAAAGCAAAGGTGAGTCTATCATGAAAATAATAATAATTAATAAATATCATTGATTAGAAAAAGACAACTTGGTCTTTACGAATAAATTCAACC
>PYAF01000218.1:5448-16858 GCA_007407185.1 Glycine tomentella | reverse complement strand
AGCATGAAATAGCATAAATCTTGTTTTCTTGTTACTTAATTTGCAAAATCACTAAACTATCTTAATCACTATAGTCACAAGAAAATTCCTCAAATTATGTTCATCATTCTCCTCTAATTTTCTAGTGATTAGAATCAATTGAATTTTATTTCACAATATGTATTAAATTCTAAAGATCGTACGAGCTAGTAAATTTTAATTTTCTAATCGTCCTATGATAGAGGGTTTTTAGTTGAATATTTTTCTATCCTTCTTAGCTTATTTGACCTCTCTTTGACCTTTATTTTCCTATTCTAATTCTGTTTTTGGGCCTAGACAAGTAAGTGGGCTTAATTGCTAACTGTTGCGTATTTTTGGATTTTTGGCTCACTTGACGTATCTGACTTGTGCAGGACCTATAGGGTGCTACCGATCTCCGAATGGAGCGTTTTAGGAGTCCCTGGAAATATAATGAAAAGATCTACAAGTTTGATACAAATAGACCGAGGCCAATTCTTTCATTTAGAGGGTCATTTTTAGCTTTGAAGTTTGCGTCACTGCACTTGTAATTTTGGGCTACGAATTTGACTTTCATGGTTGTAAATAGCAAATAATTAGATTGTTGGGCTTGTTTGTGGCCCATTTTATTTTCAGAACTTAGTCACTAATATATTAGTGACTTTAGTGAAAACTTGGACAGCACACTTACATTTCAATAAACAACTTTTACATTTCTTTTCTTTAGTTTTTAGGATCAAAAACTTGTTCTTCATTTTCTCTCAAGTGTTCTTCATTGTTCTTCATCTTCTTCAATTCCATTTTGCTATTCTTCCATTTTTCTGCACTCATTTCATGGGACTTTCCTTGGTGATCATCATGGAAAGCTAAATCACTAATCAATCCAAGGATCTAACTCAAGCAAGAGAAGAATTGGAGTTCTGGTTCGGTATTTCGATTTGTACTTGAATGTTCACCTTCTTCTTCAATTTCTATTATGTTTTCATGATTATGAATGCACTTAGGGTTGAAAGTGAATTAGGATTATGGATTCATGTCTTAATTTCAAATGATAATCACAAGATTCATTGAATGATATTTCAATTAGGGTTTTGTGGTTTCAATCAATTTAGGAGTAGAATCGATTGAAATGCTTCTATTGAGATTGAATGAATGTTCATGTTAGAATCAACTTATGGGAATGATGATGATTCAAATAGCTTAGGTTAGTGAATTGGAGTGATGCTTTCTCATCCGTATTACTTTATTCCTTGATAATCTTGTTAATTTTTGAATTGTTCCTTAATTTTAGTTTGTGTTCTTGCATGTTTACTTTACGCATACCAACTGTTTGACAAAACCCCCGCTTATAATGACCAATGATTTGAAGCTAGAACCATATTGATCGTGTCTCTGAGTCGACCTAGGTTAGCTCTGTGCTACAAAATTAGCTTAGTAAAATTGTTTTGGTGCGTGTCGACAACGTGGTTATCAAAACTGGCGCCATTGCCGGGGACACGGTTCATTGTGTGCTAGCTTTAATTCATTGTAATTAGTTCATAGAAGTAGTTTTAATTCTTGCATTTTTATGTTTTGTTGCACAACTATGTTTGTTACATGATTATGTGCTTGTGGTTGTTGCATTAGCTTTGTATTTCCCCATAAAAACATAGGAAAATCCATAAAAATTGAGGAAAACCCATAAAAACAGAGAAAAACACAGAAAAATAGAATAGAACGCCCAGCTAGTGCTACCAGCGCCGCTCCCGTGCTAGTCGCGCCGTAGGTTCTGCAGTCCCGCGCTGATCACGCAGATCCCGCGCTGATCGCGCAGATCCCGCGCTAATCGCTCCAAAGGCTCGGCCATTCCACGCTATTGGCGCTAGCCCCACGCTGATGGCGCCAAACTCTGAGATTTGTTTTCGAAGGTTTACCCCCCATTTTAAACAAAAGCAACCCTTTTAGGGGTTGGGTGTGGGTTCAAATTGGCAAATTCGAACTCTAAGTAGGAGTTTTGGACCAGT
This sequence comes from Glycine tomentella, assembly GCA_007407185.1. Classification (NCBI taxonomy): domain Eukaryota; kingdom Viridiplantae; phylum Streptophyta; class Magnoliopsida; order Fabales; family Fabaceae; genus Glycine; species Glycine tomentella. The sequence continues at coordinate 14,858 of PYAF01000218.1, read as the reverse complement.
TTTTATAATTATCGTAGGGGCATTCTGGTAATTTCACGGTAAACTATATCAGAATGTGCTGATATTTTACCCGAAGATGCAGAAAATTCATACATCAAGTTGAACTTGTTATGAAGTAAGATGTACATAGGCATAACATTAGGTTAGATGACTTAGATGACTTTGATAGTGTAGTTTTAGACAGTAGCATAATGTTTTCTGACTTTGATTCTGAATTTACTTCTAATTGTTCTACTTCTAAGCATCTTGATATAATGGCTGATGACAACCTAACTCTTAAGGAGTTGGCTACACCTATTGTTGTTTCCCAACCTTGGTGTATTCAATATCCTGAGATTGAAATAAGTTATGAACTAAAATCTGGACTGATCCATTTGCTTCCAAAGTTTCATGGTCTTACAGGTGAAGATCCACATAAACACCTTAAGGAGTTTCATGTGGTGTGTTCCACCATGAGACCACATGATGTTCATGAGAATTATGTTAAGATGAAGGCATTCCCTTTCTCTCTGGATGGTGTTGCTAAGGATTGGTTGTACCTTTAACCAGATCCTATCATCACTTGGACTGACATGAAGAGAAGATTCTTGGAGAAATTCTTCCCTGCGTCTAGAACAACATCCATCCGGAAGGAAATTTGTGGCATAAGGCAATTACCTGGAGAGTCTTTGTATGAGTATTGGGAGAGATTCAACAAGCTGTGTGCTATCTGTCCTCACCATCAAATCAGTGAGCAATTGCTAATTCAGTACTTTTATGAAGGATTGATGTGGATGGATAGGAGTATGATAGATGCAGTTAGTGGAGGCACTTTGATGGACAAGACCCCTTTTGCTGCAAGGCAGTTGATTTCTAACATGGCAGCTAACTATCAACAATTTGGTGCTAGAGTTGCAACATCCAAGGTTGCAGATGAAGTTTCTGTATCTATGGTTGCTAACAACCAGAGATTGGAGAACAAATTAACAGAGTTGACATCCCTTGTGAGACAACTTGCCATTGGTCCTGGTCCACAGCAACAACAACCCTTCAGACCTTCACAGCAGCACTTCCAGCCTGCCACTACCAAATACCAACCTTCCCCATTCAGACAACAGCCACAGTTCCAGCAAGCTACACCTACACCTGCACAACCTATGCAAGCCACTTCTGGACCTTCTTTAGAGGACTTGATGAAGCAGATGGCTACCACCAACCTTCAGTTTCAACAAAATGTCAGTGCTAACATCCAAGACCTCCAGACTCAGATTGGACAGTTAGCTACAACTGTCAACCAGATGCAGCAACAAGGTTTTGGAAACATTCCTTCACAACCAGAGATTAATCCAGAGAATGTGAATGCCAATACCTTGAGGAGTGGCAAGGAACTTCCAGATTCCACTGTTGTTAGTGCTAAATCAGATTCTGTAGAGGAGCATTCTATTTTTCTTCTTAATATCACTGATGTTGCAGTAGATAGTGTAGATATTTTTGATTTACTTTCTGATTTTTCTTCTGAATTTGCTAACTTTGATTTTGGTTCTTGTAATTGTGCTTGTGATGAGTCTGATGTTGTATGTAGTATTTGTGCGGAGATTTCCTCTGCACTTCACTCTGATTGTGTTGCAGGTACAATACAGGATCTGAGCATACTATCCCATTTCCCTCAGCCTCTACTCTTTCCTTACCTTCCACTATTCATCCACCTTCCTTGGAGCTGAAGTCACCACCTGAGCACCTCAAGTATGCATATTTAGATGATGCTCAGAAGCTTCCAGTCATCATATCTAATAGTCTGTCAATGGAGCTTGAAGAGAATTTGATGCATGTTTTGAGAGGTCACAAAAAGACCCCTGGATGGACACTTGCTGATCTTCTTGGAATTGATCCTCCCATCTGCATGCATCACGAAAATTATGTTTGGGACATGCCTTGAACGACACTTTGGGAGTTTCCTTTTCCCTCCTTTTATTTGTTGTCTCTTTGTTTGCATTTCTTTGCATGCTCACATTGAGGACAATGTGCATTTCAAGTGGGGGGTGGAGGATTTCTAAAATTTGTTTCTTTTGTTGTTTTCTGTTTATCTGTGTCTGTTTTCTTGTTAATTTCTATCTCCTATTTCTGTCTGTTTACATTTTGATGCTGTCTGTTGTCAATGTCTATTGGTTTTTATTTTCTATTTGTCTGTCTGTTTTCTGTTTGTCTGTTTTAGTTTTTGAGTTTGTATGTTTTTGTTGTCTATTTTTGTTGTTTCTGTTTGTTGCTGTTTTTATTGAATTTAGGCACTTTTTCATGGTTTTCACAGGATATCTAATTTGCATAAATTGTGAGAAATGTTAAAAAGTTGGTTGGATTGAGAGGTTTCATACTTGATGTGAATCATTGTTGCAATTGTTGAAGTGATAAGTATGCTTGAGAAATAGAATTTAAGATGAACCATGTGTGGTAGAATTATGCCTTGTGAGTTTTTGAGCCTTTGTGAATATGTTCTTTCATGTGTGATTTCACCCTTGTGCTAGATTACTCTATGTTTTGCCTTGCCTTTTTTGACATTCCTTGTTGCACATGCTTTGATTGAGATGATTTAGGCCTTCTTTCTTTTAGCCATTAGCCATATAAACCTATCCTTGTGTTGATATCCATTGTCATCCTCTTTGAGCCTTTAGCCTTTTCTTTCTTGTTTAGCTCATTAAAAACTAAAAAAAATGATGGAAAACCATGTTACCCTAGCTTTAGGGAGAAAAAGGGCTTTGGAATTGTTTTGGGAGTGGGTTTCAAACAAGTGTGGGGTGTTTGTCTTTTGTTTTGTTTTGAAAGAAAAGAAAAAGAGTTCAAATAGCAAAAATTCAAAGAAAAAGAAGAAAAGTAAAAAAAAAAAGAAGGTTGTGTATAAACAAAGGAAAAGAAGTTCAAGCAAAGAAAAAAAATATATGCAATAAAAGTTGTTATACTTTATTTTCATCCTTGTAAATTCTTTCAAATTTCACCTTGTTTCTACCCTTCTTTTATCTTGTTGGCTTGCTCCCCATTGTCCCTTTTTTCTCTTAAGCTTTAGCCTAAATATCCATTTCTTATCCACCTTTTCCTAAGCCATTCATTACAAGCTAATAAAGTCCTTTTGATCTTTTGATGCATGTGTATTTCAAGTTGAATGGATGAGAGGTTTGTCAATGCTTGGATGTGGTAGTTGCATGTGGTGTTTGAGTGTAAATACAAGCCATACACATCATGTGAGGTTGAGTGCCACCCTTTGAGAGAATTCTATCACCTTGGTGCATTCTTGATTCTAAACTTGACTACTTTTTCACTTGGCACTTTGTGATCATGTTTTCATGGATTGTTTGTCACCTCAATATTATTCTTCCATCTTTCCATCTCTCACTTTTGAGCATTGTTATGATCCATTGAAAATATGTGTGCCTTGTTCATACCCTTTCTTTAAATTTTTGGTTTACTTTAGTTTGAATTTTTCTTAGTCTTTCTTTTAGTTTTGCCCAGGAGTGCAAAAGTTTAAGTGTGGGGGATTTTGATAGAGGGTTTTTAGTTGAATATTTTTCTATCCTTCTTAGCTTATTTGACCTCTCTTTGACCTTTATTTTCCTATTCTAATTCTGTTTTTGGGCCTATGCAAGTAAGTGGGCTTAATTGCTAACTGTTGCGTATTTTCGGATTTTTGGCTCACTTGACGTATCTGACTTGTGCAGGACCTATAGGGTGCTACTGATCTCCAAATGGAGCGTTCTAGGAGTCCTTGGAAAGATAACGAAAAGATATACAAGTTTGATACAGATAGACCAAGGCCAATTCTGTCATTTAGAGGGTCATTTTTAGCTTTGAAGTTTGCGTTCCTGCACTTGTAATTTTGGGCTGCGAATTTGACTTTCATGGTTGTAAATAGCAAATAATTAGATTGTTGGGCTTGTTTGTGGCCCATTTTATTTTCAAAACTTAGTCACTAATATATTAGTGACTTTAGTGAAAACTTGGACAACACACTTACATTTCAATAAACAACTTTTACATTTCTTTTCTTTAGTTTTTAGGATCAAAAGCTTGTTCTTCATTTTCTTTCAAGTGTTCTTCATTGTTCTTCATCTTCTTCAATTCCATTTTTCTATTCTTCCATTTTTCTGCACTCATTTCATGGGGCTTTCCTTGGTGATCATGATGGAAGGCTAAATCACTAATCAATCCAAGGATCTAACTCAAGCAAGAGAAGAATTGGAGTTCCGGTTCGGTATTTCGATTTGTACTTGAATGTTCACATTCTTCTTCAATTTCTATTATGTTTTCATGATTATGAATGCACTTAGGGTTGAAAGTGAATTAGGATTATGGATTCATGTCTTAATTTCAAATGATAATCACAAGATTCATTGAATGATATTTCAATTAGGGTTTTGTGGTTTCAATCAATTTAGGAGTAGAATCGATTGAAATGCTTCTATTGAGATTGAATGAATGTTCATGTTAGAATCAACTTATGGGAATGATGATGATTCAAATAGCTTGGGTTAGTGAATTGGATTGATGCTTTCTCATCCGTATTACTTTATTCCTTGATAATCTTGTTAATTTTTGAATTGTTCCTTAATTTTAGTTTGTGTTCTTGCATGTTTACTTTACGCATACCAACTGTTTGACAAAAACCCCCCTTATAATGACCAATGATTTGAAGCTAGAACCATATTGATCGTGTCTCTGAGTCGACCTAGGTTAGCTCTGTGCTACAGAATTAGCTTAGTAAAATTGTTTTGGTGCGTGTCGACAACGTGGTTATCATCCTACAATATTACTTCCAATCCATATTCAATAAGTAGAAAAATTGGGGTGTTACAGCGTGGATCCTCATGCTAATAGCGTGAGGTCTTCGAGTCTTCAGGCTTGATCGAAGCTTCTCTCACGCTGACGGCGTGGATGTCACGCTAATAGCGTGAACTGGTCGAGTCAATTAGCCTGGTTTCGTCTTCTTCACGCTGATAGCGTGAGTTACACACTAGTAGCGTGGAGTATTCGAGAGCTCAATCTTCATTCCCTGCATCTGGCGCTGATAGCGTGAATTCCCACGCTAATAGCGTGGTACTTCAGACTTGGTTTTCTTCATTTGCTTGAGTTTCCTCCTTTTTTCCTGCAAAATGCTTAAATGGTATTAAAATTAATTCAAAGCAATTAAAATACTAAACTAACTTAATTCTATTCTATTTCCTTCATATTTAATTGAAATCTATCCTAAAACTATACTAAAAACTAGATGTGTTTGCAACACATCAAACAATTCCCAGATTTGAAAGTTGTTGTCCCCGGCAACAGAAAGAATTTCAAGACTTAGCAAGAGTCAATAATCAAACACAATCCACATTTCACAATACTAGAATAGTCATGCTATGTATAATCAATTCAAGTCAAAGCTATTCATGGCACTTTCAATGCTATCAACAATGAGAGTAACCTGAGTTTTTCTCACAGATTTGTGTTTAGTCACTCATCCACTCAAGTGTTTCAGGCTTATAATTACCCTCTTACTCAACAAAGTCACAGCACTACCATAGGCTTGAAAATATTCTCAACAGTTGCAATTATGACTTGATCAAAAGGTCTTTCCGGCTTGTAACTTGGCTGGGCTAAAGGTAGGATAAATTTTTGGAAAGTAGCTCAATAAGAGGCTAAATCCAGTCCTTTAAGTCCATAACATGCTCCTTGCCTTCTTTTTCACAATCTGGTACTTTATTCAACATTTAAAACTAAATAATAAACTTCTTTTTGAATTTTTCACTTTCTTTTTAACAACTCATTGCAACTTCATAACTTTTAAATTTGATGGTTTATTGACTTCCAACTTGGCTCATGCTTATTTATTCTTGTGCTTCACCACATATTTGAACTTTCTTGAATTTCTTGATACTTTGATGAACAATTCCTTTGTGTTTCCACTGTCATAGACTTAAATCAATTTTCTTTAGCCTCAGGAATTTAGTCATTTGGATGTAGCTTTTTGATTTGGGACATTTTGAAATGAAAGGCTTTAGGCTCAAATAAGGTGCAATTGGAAAATTACTTGAAGGTTAGTCAATTTGGCCTTAGTTGAATAAGAAAAAAACGTGCCTTAATCATCTCAAGTCATACCTGCATCCAGAGAAACAATTCAAGTTCTAGAGTACAATGAAATTGGAGTCTCTCGAAAAGAATTTACCGTGTTTGGCTTAAAATCTTGCAGGTGTTAGAACTCAAGTCCATCCCATTTGACTGCATTTCAAGCATCAATTTAACCTCAACATTCATTTCTCATACCAACAATCAAATTCCCATCATGCATTATGCAGTCATATTATGTTTCATTTCATCAAGCTTCATCCATGCATTCAATCTATCACTAAGTTCATTTGTTTTCAATCTGAAAAAGATTTTGTGTGCTGCTTATTTCTGGAATTTTTTTTTTAAAAGTGTTCTGTTAGACTTCATTTGTTTCTTGATTGTGATTTACGAAATAATGCGTAACCATTCCCAGATTTATATGTTGCTGTCCCCAGCAACCACAAATAAGGTCATAGTACTTTGGAAAATTTTTAAGCATTATTTGGAAAATCGCATTCAATTCCTCATTGATCTAACGATTATTTATGCACAATAAACAAAATATCTAATAACTATACTATATATATACGCATGCTGTATGGAAATGTAATGTAATGTGCAAAATCAATGTATAATGTAAATGTGCAGAAGCTAAATCCAACTAAAATCCATAAGTAAAACTAAAACTGGAAAATAAAAATAAAAATAAACATAAAACATAAAAATTAAAATGAGTCCTGAGGTCTCTATGCTCCATCTCTGTCCGTTGCAACAGTAGCATCAACCTCTGTATGCTCAATGATCAATGGCTGGGTGACAGTAGTACCAATAGTCTCAGATATGTCCAATGGGTCAGTAGCTGTAGGGCCTGCTGCTGGAGTAGGAACAACTGTCTGATACTCTGATGAGTGGATGCCTAAATGTCTGCACACCGCCTCCCACATGCGTGTCTGCTGAGCTATTTGAGTGCTCTGAAACTCTAGCTGAGCTCTAACAAACACCTGAAAAGCCATGAGGTTAGGTGAGTCCTCATATAACGGTGTGTGCACCGGAGCTGTAGTAGAAGGTGTTGTATCAACTGGAGGTGGTGGTGGCATCTCTGGTTGCTGGTCTGGAAGTGGATCCTGTGGAGGTGGAATGTCTCTGGGTGAACGGGCAGCAATCTCCTCAGGTCTGAGCTTAGAAGCTCGAAGAACCTACTCATCTGCAGCAGAAGCCATGGCGTCTAAATATGTCTGGTGTAACATAATGGTGGAGATCGGAACATCCATAGGCTCCTCTACATCTATATGGACGCCCGCGTGCCGACATAGGTGTAAAATTAAAGATGAGTGGCCTAACCAGGACTTGCTGCTAGCATCCTGAATCATATGCAAAATCCTGTCAGATAAAACATTAGAAATGAGGAGATTACCCTCACCTCGAAGTGTGTATAGAAGTATGGCTCGCTCTACATTCACATTGGTCATGTTAGTAGAGGGAATGACCGTGTGATTCACAAACTGGTGCCAAAATATAGCGTCGCCTACTAAATCGTGCCTCCGCAGCTTCTCCGGAATATAATCTAGCCCAGACTTGGGCTTCCATGAGGTATAGAGTCCGGTAATAGCCCTGCGGATGGTAGTAGCGAGCTCGGGAACATCGTCCCTGTACATCTTCGTTAATGCATCAGGCTGCATACGAAGGAAAAGCTGAGTGAAATCGCACCACTCGAAGGGATCATAGGTTGTGTCCAAGATACGCTCTATAGCCTTATCATCAAATGATACCTGGACACCCCTTACCCATGACATACGAGTCCTGTAAACTGAGTCATGGTTAACGTTCGCCAAAAACTCCTTAAGAATCATGCTGGAGCTTGGCTCTGCAAAAGTAACTAGACGCTGCCATTGGCGTCTGATAATAACCTCTCTGATCAGGTTCCCCTCAGGTTGTGTCTCCCACATGATTTTCTTTTCCTTAATTATTCTCTTTGGAAGGTACCAAGAATCAAACTTTTCTTGACACTCCGCTGTTCTGAACCTGCCCTCATTAAAGTCTGAAATTCGGGCCCACTTTCTGCTTCCCTCACCAGTGACTTTCTTCTTTCCTTTAGCTATTTGTTTGCCCTGAAATTCAGAAAGAATTCATATATATATATATATATATTCATTAGCACATAATTCCCAAATTTGTGTCTTTGTAAGAATTTAGCACACAAATTAAATAGAAAAGATGTAAGCACAAGGTGTAGCATGATATAATTGAAGTACTTGTAATGACAATTTCATTTTCAACAATTACTAAATACAAATACAAATAGAATTCCTCAAAGAGCATCAATTTGGAATTTCCAGACTTGAGTATTTTTAGTCATATCATACATTGCAAGTAAAAGCACGCTTAATTCCTTTATTTTCAGTCACATAAATGACAATTACTTGTTTGATGTCTTTTCAAAAAATAATTCCCAGATTTGTTACCTTTGGTAATAATCAGTATACTGACACCAAGAACACTACAATTCACCCCAATAACATCTTTCCAATCAATTAGGTGTATAATCATGTGAGCATTAATAGGCTAATCACTTCACTTCAATGCATGTGGATTCCCAGATTCAATCATTTCACTCATCTCAAGCAAAAATAATCCTGAACATCATATGTTATTGACTAGAATTCCCAGATTTAAATCCAAATTTGTGTTCAGCACCCATGTTTATTGGTTCAATGATTAGATATGTAGATGAGACTAAGCATATTGAAATTTTCCTACAATAAGTGTTCTTATTTGGTGCTCCAGTTATGCATGCATATTCATTCCCAGAAATTGATCATGCGGGATGCTAATTTGGACCTTTGTCAACTATTTAAGTCCAAGTGGTAACCGAAAATAAAATCAGAGCACAAATGCAATGGCTTTACCACAATGTGGTTCCTTTATCATTGTCAACCCTTTATCCTTATTTTATGGCCTTGCGAGCATTCCTTGGTATCTTAAGTGTACACCAAAATCATCAATTAAAACACCTAAGTACCATTAAACTACTGCAGCATGTCTTACCCATTAAAGCCTTATGCATATTAAATTACTATGGCTTCATTTCATTTCAATTCCTCATTCAGGCATTTTAGCGAACAGGTGGTGTGCATATAGAAAAATTAGCATAATGTGTATGTGATAACTAATATTTTTACACTTATTTGTTACTCTTAATTAATGGTTTTGGGGTTGTTTAGTGTGTGAATAATGGTCTTTTAAGCTAAATTTGATATTGGGTTTTTAATTGGATTAATTTCGTTTTCCTAGTTAAAAATCCAGAATTACATTGCTTTAGTATTTTGGGCATAACTCTTCGTGTATAACTCCGATTGACT
>PYAF01000216.1:143940-154553 GCA_007407185.1 Glycine tomentella | reverse complement strand
TATGTAAATAATTTATATATTAATTTATGAAATTTAATTATAAATTGGTAAAATTAAAAAATGTAAACTATTTAAAATAAAATATATAAAATAAAATTTATATATTAAATATATTTTAATTTATAAATACTTCTAATTCAAAAAATTAATAATTCTGCATTAATGATATATACAAAATATGTTTATAAAATTAAGTAAATAAAACAAGTGTTCTTAGTTGTTTATTATCTTATTTTTAAATACAAGGTAATTAGTTTAACTTCTATCAAGACCCTTTTTAATTTATTTTATTTTATTTAACCTCTTGTCATATAAGTGTCACATCAACATAAATATATTACATCAAAATTAATATTTGATTTTGGATGATCAATTAACGGCAATATCAAAATAATTAATTTGAAAAATATGAAGACCAAATGTTTAAATTTAGAAATATATGATCAAAATCATGGATTTAAAATTATAAGAGGACAAAAATTATAATTTAGAACTTTCTTTTTTATTATATTATGATTATCTTGTTTTGTTTATTTGTATCTCTGCTATCAATTATTACTATTGACATCAAGATATCCTAAGTGATGATGTAACTAGTAGGTTAAAAAACAATGCTTATGTTTAAACAATATAGCCTAAAAAAATTGAATATAAAAGAGACCTATATTAGGAGTTTACAATTTTATACGGATAGAAAAGTGAAGTATATGAACTAAGTGTCAAGTCAGACTAAAGTCCAACATTTTCTTTTAATAGGAACACAAATAAGAAAGAAAAAAAAAACAGAGAATCAAAACAAAAGAAAAATATTTTTTACAAAGATTAAAATATATTTAAATCTATTTTTAAACGTGGCTAACATATTCACTCCAATAAACGAGGGAGTATTTGATTTTGTTATAATCAATATAAATTAAAATAATAGAGCTAACATTGCTTAATCAAGAGTTGCTTTTCTTATTTTTTAAAAAGTTTCGGATATTTGTCAAACTAGTGCTATTGCTTTTCCGAAATGCTCTTAAAGGTAGAGCGGATCGCGGAAGATTGATTAGTTACTTGTACTAATTAACATTATCATTTACACTAAAACTAATGATTAAAAATGTTTTGTCACTTTCATGGCAATGAAATGATAGTTTTGAGAAAATTCCCAAAAATAATCAGATCAAATGATATTTGTGAAATACTTGGCTCGGAAAACTGTTCATGTTTTACAACATAAAGTAAAGGATTAAAATTGCAAAGGATTTATACATTATTCTATGTAAATTAAATTTTTACACTGTTATTTATATATTCTATGATAGGGACAATGTTGGTAATTTCTCACGACAATTAAATCAGTTTCAGTCGTATTTCTCAATTTCTTTTTAAGTTCAGCATCTGGCACGTTGATCCTTTTTCCTTGACAAAATTCAAAGTCGTCTCAATTAGTGATTATTTTAGAGATACAAGTATTTTATTGCGTTTTGCGTGACAAACCTCTCTCTGAGTACTACTACTTTATAGTTGCATGCTCAAAGTATGATTTCAAAATCACTAATTAAACTAAAACACTCGTTTCAATTGCTTCATGCCGTCAGTGGTTCTCAATTACTGATTTGACGAGTAGCAAATTATTATTATTATTATTATTTGAAAAATGAAGAGCACAAGTTGTCCTCCTTGTTTGCTTTTCTTTGAGGCAGAGAGAGTGCAATAAGATAAGAAGCCAATAACCACTCCCAATGTTGTACCTTAGAGATCCCAACTGCCCATTTGAAATTCCCAACTATAGGCCAGTAGACAAAAGCATGGGAAAGAAAAGTGGAGAGAGAAATTTTGTTCACTATTTAATGAAAGCACCAGTAAAACTAACCAGCCTGCAGCATTTGTCACATTCAAGACTTGACTTTGGGTTCCAATTACCTTGACAAAATGGCCACATTTTATGTCCTCATGCTGACAAATCTGACCATGTAATTTTCCAGATAGTCCAAAGTCCAAACACACCCCAGTACAGTCATGGACTAAATATAAAAACCATTTTGGTTGTTTTCATATTGGATGTGGCATACCAACACTAAAATAGTTCATACCTAACACTCATTATATAACTCCCTCCTCATAATAAAATAAACACTATAGTTTATTGAAACCCTGGGGTGTGGGGTGTGCCTACATACATAAATCATCAATCAAGAGGTTCAATTTCTAAAGTAGCATAAGACATCAATGAGGAAATACCCGGGAACCTAAAGGGATGAAGGACTAAAAAAACCCACCAGCAAGAACCATATCATAAACTAAACATATTAAGGACTTCTATGTCCAAACCCTCTCTCTATACACCAAAATGAAAGGATAAAGGAAAAAAGATATAAAGTTAATGATGTTTTTAGTCTCTAAAATGGCTCATATTTGGTATAAGTCCCTAACTTCTAAAACCACAAGTGAAGAGGACCACAACTTATGGTTTAAAAGTTAGGGACTAAAACAAAAAATGACCCATTTTTCAGTGACTAAAAATATCATTGATCAAAAGACATATTGTTTGTTAACCCAGGTAAATCAAATTGATTCATAAATGAAAATATTTCCTTTATGATAAAATCTGCATATGGAGTCATACATTAAAATGAAGCAGTAATCTCTTCCTGGCTTCCTTTACTACTACGGTGATGTCGTTTCCCACGGCGCTGGCCATTGCCGAACATGATGGGATCAAATTTTCCAAGCCTTTCAGCTTCTTGGGGGTTGATGATACACTCTGGTGGAGGGACTTTGAATCTAACTGTGTCATAGCAGTAAGAGTATGTCATGTGCTTCAACCTAAAGTTTCTCATTTTGGTTATTTGTACTGGGGTGACACCAGAGGGAACTTTCTCAGAACCTTGGGCACTTTCACACTTGGCCACATGCTCAATGGGATCAACTGCGCAACCATGCAGGACCAGGTCAGAGAACTCAGCAACATAGGGTGCATACTTGTAATTTACCCTGTATTTGCCTCCATTGGTTGCCCAATCAGATGCATCCCATATGGTAGCATACAATGTCATTGGCTTTGAGGGGAAATCTCCTCCCATAGATTCTGTTCTCTTAACTTCCCTAATAGGAACATCATCCACATAAAATCTGCACAAGGAAAAAAAACACTTAATTTGTTTTTTATTTATAGAAATTGAAGACATGTACTAAGAGATTTACAATAACTCTCGCACCCTACTCAACCAACTGAGCTATTTATCAAACAAGTAAACCACAAACAATTATCAAATTGAGCAAATAGTCTATGCACTCATGTCAGGTACGGTAAACTTGTTGATTTTTGCAACAACTACCTTAGAGTCATACCAATGATGATTTCTGATTGATTAACAGTATAATTTCTTTTATACTGGATAGAAATTAAAGTCTATTAAATTTAACATTACAGAGTAGTAAGTAACAAGGTGGGACATAGAAAAGGAAATCCTGAATAATTTCCTCCTATCTCCTATACGCAAGGGATACAGGAGACCCAATTGGTATGATAGCTATAGTAACTAAGGAATGAATATTGATTGCTAATTCATGAAATTAGGTAGACAAAAATAGTTCTGCAACAACCAACAATTCATCTTGTGGGTCACACACCCCACCAAAATTTCATCATGTAGGTTCCTCTCCATAAGGATATACACAGCTTAAAAAGTTTAGGCCTTTTCATATCTGGTTTTTATTCACTATCAGCAAGTAATCAATGCAAAACAGGCAAAAACTGGTTTTGATAAAAACTGTGGATGTAGTAAACGGTAAAAGAAAACCAGAGAATCTTTTGAAGAAAAAAAACCAACCAATCCAGTAACAAAAAGCCATCAAACCACTCCCTCAAAGCAAGGGATTGTTAAGTATAAAAGGCAATAATAGGACAGTTATAGAAACTAGTTTTACCATAACAAGGAAAACGTAACAACCAAATATGGCTTGTGGGATTCAAATAAATTGCATCATACATACATGATCTTAGAATCTGTCCAAAGAATACTGTACTGATGGAAATCCTCAGCAGGATCAAACCATAAGCCATATCTTTCCTCTCTACCAATGCTGGTGCTTCCATTGCCATAAACATTGGTCTGAATCCTCCAGTCTTTGCCTCTAATGTTCCCCAAAAACTCAAAGTCTATCTCATCATGGTGGTTCTGGAACATGTCACCATTTGACATCTGCAGCAGAAAAATGCGAGGATTAAATTACTCATGCCCCTATTTTCCGGGGCAAGAAGTTAAAAATAAAAAGGCCAACAAACTAACTGGCGTTTTCATTTCAATAATACAAACAAACATGGAAGTTTCCCTTGAAAACAGGAAAACAAAATTAATCTTTTTTTGTCTCCATTAGTAACCTCATGAAGAAACTGACAGCAATTTTTTTATTTGTTTTTTTCTGATAACGCATAATTTACAAGCAAGCTTCAAAACGTTTTCTAGAAATTCCATATAGCTGGTAGCATAATTTTCTCAAATTAATAGCTATGTTAGCTGAAAAAAAATGAAAGTAAAAAAGGAGTAAAATCGATATGAATGTTCATTTTTCAAGGAGTGAAGAAAAAGGAAAAACATGTCCAGTTTCTAATAAATTAAGATGGCTGATTAAAATTCTATAAAAAGGGTATGAAACGATATTAAGAAAGATATGATTTTTATTTGATGATCATGCATTAGAAGCCATTGCTCACATAAAATGCAACCACAACTCCAGCAGTGTAATCAGCAGGCAGCTTGATCGAGGCACTAAAATACCCGTGAAGGTAAAGATCATGAGACACAAATCCAGAACCTGTAATCACAACCCCAGAAAAAAAAAAAACAAAAAAATCATCACAAAAATTAAAAAAAGAAAGTCATCATATAAGAAGAAAGAAAAAATGAAAAACCTGTTCTTTCATCAAGTGAAAGGTGAACTGATTTGCCATCTCTATGGATGGCCAAATTATGGTCCCCAAACAAGGGGGTGTAACCATCCTCAAAGGCCATGATGGGCAAGTTTCTTCTGGGTGACCCAGAAGAATGAAAAAAAAGGAGAGAAGAACAACAACAGAAGAGTAACCACCCCATGTGACCCCCTTCCATGTTGGTTTCCTTAAAGAAAGTGATTAATGTGTCAAAAGGATTTTCTTGTTCTGGCTACTTGTCTGCTATTTCTGTGAGTGTTGTGTTGGAAATATTATTATATTATATTATAGTATTATAGGGGAGAAAATAGAAGAGAAGAGTGATGAAGAAGAATAGCAGGGGATGAGAGAGAGAGAGAGACTTAGGTTGGAATATAACATTTTTATTGGCGAGACTTAGGAATTGGGATTTGGGAATGTGCTGTGAGGGGCTGTTCATATGTAGACAATTCTTTTTTTAGTTTCGTAATTTTCCATCCGCACACAATTCTAATGTGGTCATATTAATTTTATTGGAGGTAATACGGTGAGTTAAGCTTAGAATTTTCGTTTAGAGAAATGTTAGTATTTTATGTTTAAGAAGTTTGCTTAAAAAACATACATGCCAAAAACCACATAAAGATTATTGTTATTAATATTAGAGGTAAGAGACTTAAGTTTATAAGAAGGAATAGTCTTTCATAATGTAATAAAGTAATGTTTGAATTTTTGTTAAGAGAAATGTTTGTATTTTTTTTTTTATCATTCAGATCGAAAAATAACTACAAGAGTAACTATTCCTTTACATGAAGAGCGACACAAACAAACATCTGACAACAAAGCCAGATTGATGAAAGAGGGACATTGATCGAAAATAACTAATCAAAAGAAGAAGATCCATTCCTAACAAGAAGATTCGCACAAGCGTTACCCTCTCTTACAACATGCTGAATTCGAAAACTCCACTACATAAAAGACAAATGCTTAATATGGTTGACCAGAGGAGCATAAATATGACAGGAACTCACTCCAAGGGAAATCATGTCCACAACAAGCTTGGAGTCATATTCACAAATGATGCTTCTAACACCCATATCCCACGCAATCTGCAAATCTTGAGCTATGGCATGCAACTTTGCATGCAGTCTCGTTGTGAAGCCGCAACAACCAAAAAAACTGAGAAATCAATTACCCAAATTATCACGAATCAATCTGTTAATTCCAGCATGACTCGGATTGCCTAAGGAGCTTCCTTTAGTGTTGAGTTTGTAATCAAAATCAACCGGAGGAGACCAACACACCATACTACGTAGGAAGACTTGAGATATTGTGAGTTGTTTCTGCATGAATGGTTCGAAGGAGAGACTTTGTCTTGTCAATGACAAGCCAGGGTGGCCACACTTCATCATTCCTTGAAAGCCAAATAAACTGGCATTAATTAAATAGCGAACTTTTGACCATGAGGAGCTCTAAGATTCTGGAAAATCCACTCATCAACATCTTGAATGAAGAAGTCTGGAGGAGAGTCAATAGAAAGGAGTTGCCAAACTTGTCTAGCTTTTGAGCAATCTCAAAGAGCATGGGCAATATTCACCTAAGCCAAACCATACTTGTGCCAAGAAAAATCAAAGCAAATATGATGGTTATAACGAAAGTTATTGGTAGGAGGCTCCTATGACCCAATAGCTAAAAAAAAGTGTTTAATGTTCTCTAGAATATGAGACTGCCAGAAACAAGGCCTAATTCTATTGCAGGGAAGTTGAGTAGCGGGTTCACCAATGAGCCACTTATAGGTGGTAGATTTGGTTGTATACTCTCATGAGGAATTCTCTCCCCAAATAATAGCATCCTCGTCTATAGTGTCAATAACAACACTTTCCATTTGGAATAGGACAGTGTTAGGAATGGTAGTAACAAATGGTTCCAGCACCACACACCATTGATAAAAATATCTTTGACCATGACATGGGAATCACAGAGATGGACATAATTAACAGACTTATAGAGAGGTGAGTCATTGAGCCAAGTATCAAACTACAATGATATGTGACCCTTCCCAATACGAAACTTGAAGCCCCATTTTAAGTCATGGACCGCTTTCATGATAGATTGTCAGGTGAACGAAGCACCGAATTTAGCCCCAACATTAAAAATGGATTTCCCCTTCAAATACTTGGAAGAAAGAACATGCACACACAACTTATTGTGATGATGAATAAGCTCCCAAATGTGTTTGCCAAGATGTGTTGTATTAGCCTCCCTAGCTCTACGAACCCCCAAGCCACCAACAATCTTTGGTTGAGTTATTTTTATCAACTCACCCAATGACGAGGGCTTATTCCAAATAAAAACCACGAACCAACTTATCAATAATATCACAAATGCCTTTAGGGAGCCAAAATTCTGCATATATATATTATAAGTTGGCTTTCAGATAAGAATATACTTTTTCCAAAGTAACACGTCCCGCATTGCTCAAGAGTTTACTTTTCCAACCAGCAGGTCTACCATTAATTCTACCCAATATATGCGCAAAATCAACATTGCTAACACGACCTCTCAATAAAAGGAAAACCAAGGTACTTACCTAAATTGCTTTTAGAAAGAATGTTGAAGAAGGAAATACATGTGAGAAGCCAAAAAGAAAATATTAATTTTATTGGATGTCTTTTTAAGGATAATTTACGTTAATAGTATATATAAATCATGACAATCCTTTAATGAATAATATGACACGGTAAAGTGATCAAATTTCATTATATATATGTGTATATTAAATTCAAACACTAGAGTATAGTGTAATATGTAAATAATGTAAATAATTTTTATGTTATGCATAGTAACGACGTTGATTTTTATGACAATAATTTTAAAAATTATATTAATGATGATTTTAAATTTATTAACAGTGTAATTTTTTATATTAAAAGTATATATAAAAAATTAAATTATTATAATAATTAAGATGAAATGGTTAAATCTTATTAGATTTCTATATAAAGATACTCTACACGTATAAGGTATATAAATCAAACTCTAAATAGTAACACCTTTTGAATAAAAATTTAAATTATATGTGAATAGGAATTAAAACTACATTAATATTTTCTTAAACAAATCAAATTTGAATATATTGTATTTAATTGATTATTTATTGATTTCTTCTTTACTTAAGTTTCTTTATGAAGGTTGATTAACTATTTTGAAACCCTCGTGTTCCAATAGTCACAAAGTCTCACATCACTTAAGATTCGAAACTACAAGTCATTTATAAATATCATCTCCTCTCAACCCATCGAAAAGCCTTTTTTAAAGGAGAAAATTGTGACAATCGATCAAGCACCTAAGCGGATAATACCTCGAATATGGCGACCTAACAATGCATTGACATGTGGAATTGAGGACAGAACATCTCATTTTCATTGAATTGCAATTAATAGTCATGATGATTAAAATGAGAAATGCACATGGTTAATCATTTGATAGAAAACATTTTTTCTATCCTCGATTTCTCCTTTATTTGTTGATTGGGTTGTCTAAGTGTTGAAATTGAAACTACATGATAACTCGTTGACAAAAAGCTTTTAATATACGCCTACATTTACAATTTAGATTTCTCCAAGTCTTAAAAACAAGGGCAAAATGATTCTAGAGATTAGATTAAAATCCTCGCGGGAATATATCACCACTTACATAAGCTATTACAACTACAACAAAAAATGAAAAAAATTGACTCAAAGACTCTCAAAGTCAAATTCTCCACTAGAGAAAAACCATGGTTGGCTAATTTATCTGCCACTTAGTTTCCTTTATGTCTATTATACCTCCACTCCAAATCACCACCATTAACAACAAAAAAATGCATACATTGAACAAGGCTATAACATGGATCACTACTACAAAAAACGTCTTTTACGACGCTGGAACAACAACGATAATACCAAAATCATCTTTAAAAAATTGCCAGTGGAATTTTTGTAAATAAGTGGACGTGTTAACGACGGTTTCGACAGTTTTAGGTAAAACCATCGTAAAGACACTCGGATTGAAGATGAGTTTGGTGAAAACCGTCTTAGATGGGACAACTTTAAAGACAATTTTATCTAAAACTATTGTCGTATTGCATGTAAAACTTAAAATTGGTGATCGAGTGAAACACTCTAGCTCTCACATGTCTGAAACACTCTTGCTCTAGTGCCAAAATCCTTAAACCTCTCTTGCTCTCGTCGTCATGGTGCAACCATCACCGTCGTGTTCTCATCACCATTGTGTTGTCATTGACGTCGAAGTTGTGAACCCCTTCACCACTATGCTCACATCATTAGAAGGTATGAACCCCTCTCTTGCATTTTCCTTGGGTCTTTGTATGAATTTCCTTGAGGCCAGAGTGGGCGTGATCGTTGATGACATTGGGGTTTGGGGTTTGGGGAAAACAACATTGGGGTTTAGGGTTATGGTCTAGGCCGCGACAGAGAAGCATTGGGGTTTGGGGTTCTTCGTTAAGGATTTGTCTTCATTCATGTGGCCTTCTTGAAATAATTATGTGAAAAATATTTCAATTTTGAAAATCCAGATTCTTAAGTTTATTTAAATAGTTATATGTATTTACCATCATACCATGATAAAATGTCTTTTTATGCCTCAAGGAATGTAAAATATGCTGCATTTTTGTTCTTAATGTAGATGGTTTCTTTATGACTTAACTAAATACTCTTTTTTTTTGTACAGATGGTATACTTTGTATTCACTTCGGCTCTTGTTTGCAACATCCTGGCTAAAACTATAACATTTAAGAGCCTAGTAGCAGTGCATGTTGTTTTCTTGCCACTCTGCTTCATTTTCAATTTTAACCTTTACTTTTATTTTCTCTCTTTATTTCATTAATTGGTTTAGCTGATATGCTTCTATGAATTATGAAGGTGGTTCATGTCATTGAACATTCTTCTGACATTTATCATTGGGACAACACTAGGATGGTTGTTTTGAAAATAAATAAAACACCTCCAATTGAGTCTGGTTGCGTCCAAGTTACATTAGACTGTATCAAAAAATTATATCCTTAAGGTTTTGATGTTAACAAAGTATAAAATTTTATGTATGAATATTTCATGCTTAAGTTACAGATTATTTTATCTCTATGAGATACAAGCACAAAAGCATGGATAGAAGGGTTCTGGACGATAGACAAAGTACTAGTCACTGGATGATAATGCTTCTACGTCCAACCCTAAGAAGACAAGTACTTTCACACTTGGCTCGCAATGCAAAAACAATGGAACAATTACTCAATCCTCAAGAACTGAGAACAATCACAAAAAAGTAATGTCCACAGGCTTAGTAAGAAACTCGTTGTTGCGCGGTTACGCGATTGTTTTTTTGACCTTTTAACATCGGTTTTTAACCGATGTTGAAACTGCCGACGTTAAAAGTCTGAACGTTAACATCGGTTTTCAAAAACCGATGTTAACAAAAGTATACAACATCGGTTTTTTCGAAAAACCGATGTTGTCAAATTAGAAAAAAAAAAGAAAAAAACGTGAAAATAAGCTTTCAACATCGGTTTTTAATTGAAAACCGATGTTGATTTATGTAACTACATCGGTTTTTTTATTGAAAACCGATGTTGTGTAATACACCTGAAGAAACTTTCTACATCGGTTCTGTCGAAAACCGATGTTAAAAAGACACATCTACATCAGTTTTGACAAAACCGATG
>PYAF01000216.1:129352-139499 GCA_007407185.1 Glycine tomentella | reverse complement strand
ACCCACTGAGAACACTACTCAGTAATTCCCCTAGAGAAACTCTATCTCTAGATTACAAGCAAGAAACCCATTTACAATAGACAAACCAAAACCAAAAATCAAAACAGAATTACAACTTCAAAGATTAAGGAAAGAAGTCACCTGATGATCCAATGAACAATATGCATATGAATGATTTCACCAGGTAGAAGAATGATTTCAACCTTAGAACATCTCTTTCCTCAAGCTTTGAAAAAGAAAATCTTGCTTCACTAATCCCTCAAAAACCCATAAGTGTTTTGTGAAAGCAAGAACTCAATGAACCCAGAAAAATCACTACAAGAATGTTTTGAAAGCCTTAGAATGCTCAGTGTACGAATTGATCAAGTAAGTGAAAAAGCTGAGCATGGCTTCTATTTATAATAAGCTTTCTAACCGTCAGTAATCAATTAATTCGCATATGTAATCGATTATTTCAAGACTGTAATCGATTAAACTGTTCAATAGATGTTTTGGGTTTGAACAACGAACAGAATAATCGATTATCCCGTCTGGTAATCGATTAAGACAACAAGCTCCTATTTTTGAAATGCACTATGTAATCGTTTACGGATTTTGGTAATCGATTAAGTCAGAAGACTTCATAAAAGAATTTGTACTTTGTAATCGATTACTACATTTGGCAATCGATTAATGCAGCATAACATGTTAATCATAGGCATATACTGTAATCGATTACTATCTGTGGTAATTAATTAAGACAGAGAGATGCTATTTCCTATTTAGCCTATGTAATCGATTACTAATTATTGGTAATCGATTAAAGTATTCATTATATCAGTTTATATGAAATTATAGCTAAAATAATCGATTAATCCGATACGTAATCGATTACATTGTTCTTGAAAAGTTTTCCAGAAGGCACAAAGAATAAAATAATCGATTCTTATCTTAGTGTAATCGATTAAATCAGTAAGAACTTATTTGTTCAAAAACTTAGATTTAAGCTTGCCTAATTTATCAAATGCTTGTATATATTGAAAGTCAATTTGATTAACTAAATGAATGATATGAATGCTATGCACATGGATCATTAGAAAATACTTCTTCCTTTTACATTAATCACAAATTGATCTCCAAGGCTTCAAAGCATGTTGAAAGCACAAAACCAAGCTTGATCCAATGTTCATTCTTCAAGTGATTCCTCTCTTAAATCAACAGAATGGAACCTTCCTAAGTCAATCAAAATATTGCATTGAAATGCTGAAGAAGTTTGAAATGGAAAGTTGCAAAACAACAGCAACTCCTATGGGAACTTCCACTTATCTTGATTCAGATGAAAAAGGAAAAAGTGTTGATGAGTCAAAGTATAGAGGGATGATTGGATCATTGCTCTATCTTACAGCAAGTAGACCGGACATTATGCTAAGTGTTTGGCTATGTGCTAGATATCAAGCTAATCCAAAGGAGTCTCATCAAACAGCTGTAAAAAGAATCTTCAAATACTTAAAGTCCACTCCAAAAGTAGGACTTTGGTATCCTAAAGGTACTGCAATCACTTTAATAGGTTACTCTGACTCTGATTTTGCAGGATGCAAATTGGATAGAAAAAGCACAAGCGGAACTTGTCACCTACTAGGAAGCTCTCTAATTACTTGGCAATGCAAAAAGCAATCTTGCGTAGCATTATCAACAACAGAAGTTAAGTATATATCAACTGGAAGTTGTTGTGCTCAAAGTTTATGGTTGAAGCAACAACTTCAAGACTTTGGTGTAGAGCTTCATCAAATACCATTATTATGTGACAATACAAGTGCTATAAACATTTCAAGGAATCCAATCATGCATTCCAAGACAAAGCATATTGAAATAAGACGTCATTTCATCAGAGATCACATTCAGAAAGGTAACATTAAAGTTGAATTTGTTGATAGTAAGAATCAATTGGCTGATATCTTCACTAAACCTTTAGATAGATAAAGATTCTTTACATTGAGAAATATGCTTGGAACATTGGATGAATCGAGTTTATGTTAAGTGATGTTTCCATAACTAATTTCATCATGGATGTATTCAAACTATAGCATGATTAATGAACAACTTAGTATGATGATTGATGCAATTGTTGGTTGCTGCATAAAATTCTTTATATTTGAACAAAAGCTACTATAATCGATTACATTGAGTTTCTAATCGATTATCTGTTCATCCTTTGCTGTTTTAAAACTTGTCGAAGCTGGAATAATCGATTACTTCATCGGAATAATTGATTATTTTCATTCTAGACTCCAAAAAATTCTTGCTGTGTCTGGAATAATCGATTACATTAAGCTGATAGGCTTTTCAAATTTCTGGAACTTCTTGGAATAATCGATTACATCAACGGAATAATCGATTATTCTGCGTCTGCTGGCTTTTATAAAACTCCTTCACTCTGTCTTAATCGATTACAATTAAATGGTAATCGATTACAACTTTGCAGATTTTGAAACTTAGACTAAAATAATCGATTACACTATCGAAATAATCGATTATTTCCGCAGTTACTGCAAAAATTTGATGGTGAACGGCGCTTTGAAGAAGAGGCTGAAGGCTACAATAAGATGGAAACCTACAGAAGTATGTTGATTGATCCACACATGAATGTGCGACTAAGATTAAGCACCGGACCAATGACTCATGAAGACCGTTTGCTTCACTACATCATCACCTACATTCTTACCCCTCGCACTACCAATCACGCTCAAGCAACGAATGATGATCTTTAGGTTGTATATGGGCTGAAGAAAGGGATTAAGCTCAACGGGATCATGATTATCCAAGAAGTCATGCAAAAATCCAAAAAGCTAGTGAACTATCCTTTTCCTTATGCTATTTTGGTATCCCGTTTTATTGACTACTTTCAAGTTGATGTATCAAATGAAGTAATGGATGATACTAATGCTAGCAATAGCCAAATTAAGGAAAAACATCTCACTAAGCTTGGGATGATCAAGACCCCCTACGGCTGGCAAATGGTTGGACAGCCTATGCCTGTGAATGAAGAAGAAGGTGAAGATGAAGGTAATGAAGAAGGAAACCTGTTAGGAGAAGCTGAAGAACAAGAGGACCCTGCACCTGCTGAACCACAATACTCTCCATTTGAATCTATAATGATTCAGAAAATGGATGCTCTATTTTCCCTCCACCATGAGCAAAGAGATGAGATGAATGCATATCTTGATGAACTCAAGCTTAGGATGAAGAACATTGAGGACAAAATCTTTAGAGATGAGTCTAGGGATGCTTGAGTCTTACTATGTTTTGATTTCATTATGTTTTAGTTTACTTTGTTTAAGTTTGTCATTTTCTGTTTTACTTTGTTATGTCTATGTTTAATTTTCGTTTACTCCTATGTACCCTTTCATGACTATGGTTAATGAATTCAGTTTCCTTGTTTCAATTCTATTCTATGTTTTTAATTTGATATGCCAAATAGGGGGAGTATAAAAATTGATATTGATATGAAAATTGATGAATATAAGAATTTGATATATAAAGAATTGATAATGGAAATTGAAAATGAAACACATTGACTAATCAACTGAGGAAATCTTAAAGTCAGGGGGAGTATGAGTAAAATTAGAAATGCCTGTATCAATGTATGTACTTTACTTGCTTTTATATAACACTTGATCCGTGCAAATGCTGAGAAAGTTTTCAGGATTAACAATTTCTTCCTAAGAAGCATCAATTGAGTATTTGGCATGCTCAAATCAAAAAGGGGGAAATTGTTAGATATGATGCAGAGGTTGAGGAAGATCATGAAGAATCAAGTCAAGCTTTATCTTAAGTTTTGATTTTACATGCCCACTCAAATTGATGGCATATGTACTTTGTTTAAAGGCTTGGTTCAAGAAAGATATAATCCCTCATTCCTCACATAAACTGAATAAGTCATGCATACATTAGCTCATTAATTCATGATTAGGTCACACACATTCCATGAATCATTTGGCATGACATTAAAGCTTTAAAGTTTTCATAAAAAGTGTTTTTCATTGCTTTAATCGATTACTGATTGCATTTAATCGATTAATTGCTTGGTGACATAACTGCATTTAAAGATATGAACACTTTAATCGATTACCAAATGTTTGTAATCGATTATATTTAGCTGACTTTGTTAAGTCGTTCTATGATAATCGATTACGTGATGGATTAATCGATTATTTGTCCATTTGCATAATTTTCAGAAGAAAGTTTATCTGATTTAATCGATTATCAGAGTATTGTAATCGATTAAATAAGCATTGATACGTTTTTCACACTCCCTGTGATAATTGATTATTTGAGTATTAATCGATTACTTCAGTGCTTCACAAAATCCAGATCCTCTGTGATAATCGATTACGCCATGAGTTAATTGATTATTTGTTCTTAAGAATTTTTCCAGATTTCACATGAACACTTTAATCGATTATTTTGGAACTTTAATCGATTACATTTGTTGAAATAATCGATTACCCTTATGGAATAATCGATTACAATCAGTTAATTATGTTTTTTATAAATAGATGCAACTCATTAAGTGAGAAGAGACTTTTAGTTTTACGAAGAAAGCCTTGTAAACACACTCAGGAGATTTCAAAAGCACCAAGGCTCTTTAGAAACATTCATTGATTTGGTTTCAAGAATCATGAAGAATCTCATGTGTTAAGTCATCTTTTCATGATTAGTTTTTGCTAAAGCCTCATCTGTCAAAAAGAAATCATCAAGAAAGATCATGGCATTCATTCTCAGTCTGGTTTGATCATTTAAACTCATTCATTTCACTGAGGATGTTCAGGTGATATCTTTCTTTAATCAATTTCTTTGTTGCTTTGTATAGAAATTGTTTGTTTTGTTGGTTGGTTGTTGATATAACAATTTGTATCTTTAAAGCATTGCTAGATAGGTATCTAGTGGGAAGAACAGAGAGGGGATCTCTGGTTCTTAGATCTTTTGAGAAGTCTATAGGTTTAGATTTTGAATTTTACCTAGGGTGGGTAAAAGAGATCTGTGTTTGCTTGTAAAGATATTCATTTTGTTATAGTGGAAACTCTAATCA
This sequence comes from Glycine tomentella, assembly GCA_007407185.1. Lineage (NCBI taxonomy): Eukaryota > Viridiplantae > Streptophyta > Magnoliopsida > Fabales > Fabaceae > Glycine > Glycine tomentella. The sequence continues at coordinate 134,431 of PYAF01000216.1, read as the reverse complement.
AGGTTGATTAGAAGTAAGACTGGATGTAGCCTCCGGGGTTGAGAGGTGAACCAGTATAAATCTTGTGTGTAATTGTAATTTTCTGTTCATATTCATATTGTTCTTGAAGTATAATTTTTGTTAACATCACAAGATTGTGTGAAACTCAAGAGTGGGTTGATTGAGATAAAAGTTGATTTTAAAAGTTTGATATTCTAATTGGTTAAGATATGATCCTTCTTTCAAAGTCTTCCGCTGTGTACAAAATTGTTTTAAATTTTAAAAACTCTGAGGTAAAACCAATTCACCCCCCTCTTGGTTATTTGCATAAGTGTTCATTCTATTTTTCAATATGAATGAGTTAAGTTTGTGATCGGGGAATGCCTATGCCTCTGTATATGGATTCCTTGAGTCACAATTCCTACAGAGATCTAGACAATCACATTTTCAATCTGATGATTATATTAAGAAATAGATGCAAAATTCACAGAGAGATGTCTACCTAGGAGCCTACTAGAATACACTAAAAAAAACATAATTTACTGACCAATGAATACCGTCACTAAATCGTCAAATTCAGTTGCTAAAGAGGTTGGCGACCAAAATGACCACTGACTTCAATTCGTAACAGAAACCCGAGTCGCTAAGTCCTTAGTCACCAAATGTTATTTTGGTCGCTATTTAGCAACCGACTAATCCTGTCCCAATATAATAAAACTCGGTTGCAACATATTGGGTTGCTATTTTGACTGTGACCAATTCTGCAATCGAAACTTGTATAAGCTAATTCAGTCACAATTATATAAAAAAATTTAAACATAAAATAAATTAAACTAATATTCAATCGCTATTAAATAATTCATTTTATAATAAAGTTTAAAATTTTTTCCTTTCGATTGCTAATTCTGTGGCTAACTTATAATAAAATGTATTGATATAATTTGGTAGCTATTTCGGTAGCTATTTATTTATTAATTTTAGAATTAAAATGTATTTCGGTTGCTAATTTGGTTTCTATTTAATATTGAATTTTTAAATATAAACTAAATTAAAAGTATGTTTTGTCGCATATTCGATCGCTAAAGTAAAATATGCTTTATTTTTTTTTTTGTTTTTCATATGTTACATTTTGACCTGCTTAATAATTATTGATCGTAAATATAATTTTTAATTAAATTATATAATCAAACTTATTAATAAAAGTGGACATTTATAATTTGTAAATATATCTAATAACAATTCTAATTTAAAGGTTCCCCTTGACCTCAAGATAAAATGAAAAAATGGACGATAAACAATTTGATTGTTAAGGATACCATTATTTCATTAGTAAGGGGATTTTTATTGGAACGAGCACATTTCCTATCTGAATCAAGAGGTATCAGATCGAAGTCACATAAGTCACGTATTATCATGAAAGTGATATGACCAAGGAACTGCTGCTGAGAGCGATAGACTTTCCAACTGAGATGAAGAGAATGCGCTCTTACTCTCTTTCAATCGCTGATGCTAAAAAAATGGAGATTCAAACTTTTCAAAGTTTAATAAAATGAAATGTCAAAATCTAATAAAGTTCAAATTCATAACTAACATGACATAATCAAACTAAAATAAACTATAACTAGGAGTCAACGGTTCTTTGACATGTCATGAGAATGATCAACCTGAGCATCGTCAACATGGTGCTCAGTTCCATCCATTGTGGTAGTCGATGGGCTAGGAGCTGGCATGATAGACTGAATTTGCATCTGTTGTCTTATCTCTTGAATTTGGTGGTCATGATTCTCCATTAGCTGCAACATCTTTTCCTCAAGTGTCTTTTCCTTTTCTTACTTTGTCATAAGCTCAAAATTCAATTTAATAATTATCTCACGCATTTCCTCTATTTGGTCTTACACAAGAGCAATAGAAGTAGATGGAGACTTTATGCGGCTAAATTGAATTAAGAACAATTTAAACAAGACAATGAAACTAGAGAACACTTGCTCAGAAGAGATTTTGCAAGTTTGCAAAATGCAAACTAAAACAAGTGTTTGCATAAAGTCACATAGTAAGCCACCGTGTAACACATAATATGACACAAATTATTTATATAAGATTTAAACAACTTCAAGACTTGCTTAGAGCTAGAAAGAAGAATGAAATTAATATGGTTTGGTTAGTTGCTAATATATATATATATATATATACACTCAAATCCAATTTGCCATGAATATTATATTATATATACCTTATGCACACGATCAGAAAGTGCAACCAAACGACTTTTGATGTGTCTTACACGTTAAAGGTTGAGTGTGCTAAGTTTAGAGGTCAATGGATCTAAAGATGAGTAAGCCTCTTCCTCTAATGTCATACAACTTATTATATAAGCAAATAGAATTTACTATCATCTGGACTTGTGTCAAATAAATAATAATTAAAGAACAAAATAAGCTAGTACAGACCTCAAATTCAAGGCACCTGCAAGCAAATTCAATACATGTCTCGAGTGCTCGGAACACAAAAGGTAATTGCTTAGGACCTGTTAGTGCTAATTAAAACTAAAACAATTACAAAAGTAGACAAATCAAATACTAAATTCCACAATGAATAAAAGAAAGAAAAAGTACTAGTTAAGCAACAAGTGAAGGTGCAACAAGTGTGTGTGACAAGATTAGGGTTTCGCTAGTCAACTGGGAGGGTGGTTGGCGATGCGAGCACAGATCTACGTTCGCAATCAAGAATGAGGGAAAATCTTTGGTGGCGTGATGGTGTGGGGACGGCCAATGCCATGGAATGCTAGCAGGAACGCAAGCAAGAATGTAAGCAAGAACGAGGGTGTTTGTATGTTGTGTGTGTGTCTTTGTGTGTGTTGTGTGTGATTTTATTAAGTATTTTATTTTTTTTAAATAAAAATAAAAAGAAAAATAAGAATAAAAATATCTGCTAAAATTTTTAAAAAATATTTTCTCTAATTTTTTTTAAAAAGTCCAAAACTAAAAATAACACATCAACTTTTCAACGTTTTCTAGAAAATGTGTGTTGTTTTATGTGTGACAATGAAGTTCTAATTTTTTACTTTAACTTATAAGTAACTTATAAGCCCCAAAAAAATTGGGCCAAGCAGAACCAAAATTTTGGTCCTTTAACCAAAAATTATAATTTAATTATTTTTATTAATTTTTCCCAACTTAATTTTAACTCAATGATCTTTATTAATTTTTATTAATTTATTTTATAAATTTATATTTAATAATTATTTTTATACAACATAATTAAAAAAATGAGCTTAACATGTAATATTTGAAATTTTAGAAAAAAGTATAGCCTGACTCTTTTACATAATCAACTGAGAGTGGTATCTCAAAATAAAAGTGGTATCTTAAAAAAAAATGAGTATAGTACATATTTATATATGTTAGTGCATGAATTTTTTCTTATAATATAATTAATTTTACTCTTTTTTAAAATATATTTAATCTTAAATTAATTTTTATAAAATAAAAAATTATTAATTTATCAACATGTCCATCACACGAGAACACACACTAGTAACTTTAATCAATAATAAGTGCATATGTTATACTAAAGTCATATATTGAGCCTTATTGGATTTCAATCAATCATTACTTACTATAATACACTAAAGTCATGTATGGGGTCTTATTGAGTTTCAATGAATCATTAGTGCATATGTTACACACTATTAGAAAAACAACTTTCTACATCGGTTATTTGGGACATTTAACATCGGTTCTGAACCGATGTTGAATCAGGCGACGTTGAAAGTGTTGAAGTTAACATCGGTTCTCAAAACCGATGTTAACAAAAGTAAAGAACATCGGTTTCCCATCAATAACCGATGTGGACATCTGATAAATGAAAACATTGAAAAGCGTAAAAGATGGTGTGACAACATCGGTTTCCTTGCAGAACCGATGTTAACAAAGACAACAACATCGATTTTTACCCAAAACCGATGTTGATTATGGATTACAACATCGGTTTTGAAAAGAAAACCGATGTTGTTACATGAAAACAACATCGGTTTTCTTTCCAAAACCGATGTTGTTACATCATAACAACATCGGTTTTCTTTTCAAAACCGATGTTGTTACATCATAACAACATTGGTTTTCTTTCCAAAATCGATGTAACAACATCGATTTTGAAAAGAAAACCAATGTTGATTTATAAGTTAACATCGGTTTTTATTGCAACCGATGTTGTTTTTTTTTTTTATAAATATTTTATCTATTTTTTTAATTTTAGCAGTTCTTCAACCTAAAAATTTAAAAATCCAGATCCAGCCAATTCACAATTTAATAATATTTCAATAACAAATAAAAGTAAATAGTGTCAATGTACATAAAAGATTATGCTAAGCATTAATATACAATTGTTTTGAAAATCCAATAAACCACCTAATCTACTAATACATCTTCTCTAATTTTAAGAAAATATTTCACCCATTGCACTCTTATTGCCTTCAACGTGTCAGCTTCCAATGGTCTTTGATCAGTGAAAAACTGCATGACATAAGAAACATGTAATAAGTACAAAACAAAAAGAAATAAACAAAAATAATTTTTTTTCAATTAGACAACTAATTACCATGTCCTAGATATCTGTGAAGCCTCCTTGGACTATTGTCTGCATCCAATGCATGATAGAATAGCCACACTCAGTGCTTCCTGTTTGCTTATTACACTAAATTGAAAAATGTTGCGAACACGGCATGTGCACCGCTAGTTTCAAGTAATAAAGTGGGTAAGTAGAGTATCGTCTCCACAAGGATTGGTATGAAATTCAAATTAATTCTAGGTCTAAGCAATTGGAAGTAAAAACAGAAGATGTTTTGAAGAAAATTGATTATTGTGTGTTGAAGAGTTGAATAGAAAATTGAAATTAAAATAAATAGTAAAATAAGTTGAAGTGTTACCAATGGAAGAAACAATTGTGGTCAGGTACAATCCCCTCTGATCCCTACCTCTTTCACTTAACTGGTTTATCAAGTTTGATCACTCAAATGATACATCTTTCCGATTTTAATAAATCCTAATTCCTTAGCAATTTAGTCCTTTAACAAGAATCCTAATTCCTTAGCAATTCCTATCA
>PYAF01000216.1:118652-129252 GCA_007407185.1 Glycine tomentella | reverse complement strand
TGTGGTCAGGTACAATCCCCTCTGATCCCTACCTCTTTCACTTAACTGGTTTATCAAGTTTGATCACTCAAATGATACATCTTTCCGATTTTAATAAATCCTAATTCCTTAGCAATTTAGTCCTTTAACAAGAATCCTAATTCCTTAGCAATTCCTATCAAGCATATAAAAGACTATATCATAAGGTTCGCTTATGTCTAATTGTTCAGAGAATAAATCTTTTCTAGTTTAGTTAACCCCTAATCCCTTAGCGAATTAACCCTTTAACCTGAATCAAAAACCTAATCCCTTAGTGAATTCTATCAAGTTAAGCATTTCAAAGAATGTATTGTAAAGTTTTGCAGCCATGCATGCCTATCCCTAGGCAATGAACAACTGTTATTCTAATCAGGTCAGAAATTAGAATCCCAACATCCCTATTGCGAATCCTAACTCTCAGCACTTAATTAGAGTGATCAATTCCAAATAAGAATAAGACAAATAAGAATAAAATAGAATAAAACAATCAAAACATTCTCATTCAATACCAGTCAAGTTACAGAGGGTTCGCATTGGTTCTTGGCCCAACCACAATTCAAGGTTTAGCCTGACATAGGCCTCAAGAACACAAAAGCTGTTGAATAATACATCATTCGGCTGCAACCCTAGCCTTGATTCTTGATTTCTAGAGGTTTAGAATGATGGAATATGATGTGTAAAAGTTTCTTCGGATGATAAAAGGTATCTTCTTCAGTCCCAGAGGCCTTGTATTTATAGATAAGTCTAATTAGAGTAACAAAGCCTAAAACTGTGCCCAATTTCGAAACAGATAACTTTAATTCAGGCAACAGGATCTTTATGGCGCGACCCAAGCGGAGTCCCGCGCTGATCGCGCGGAAGGTTCGAATGGCTGGCGGTGATTGCGTGGGTCTCTACGCTAATGGCGTGGAGTCTACGAGCTGGGATGCTGATACTGGGCATCTGGCGCTGATGGCGCGGGGTATGGTGCGACCCGCGCGGAAGCTTCGAATAAATGGCGCGACTCGCGTGAGAATCCGCGCTGATGGCGTGGACACTTCGAGTTAGACCCTTGATATTTGGCTTGTGGCGCGTTTAGCGTGGACCATGGCGCGGCTAGCGTGGCTTGTTCATGACTGAGCCTTGGATTTTCTATTGCGGCGCGACTCGCGTGGGATCTAGCGCGATCCACGCGAGACCTACAACTGGCTTTTCTTCTTCTTTTGCCTTGATTCTCCTCTTTTTAGCCCTAAAATGCAACAATGTAATGAAATGAGGTTTAAATTAAGCATAAACAATGATTCTCATTTATACTTACCCATTGATGTGTTGCAAACACATCGTAGTTTTAGACTAGTTTTAGGTTATATTTCAATTGAATCATTAGGAATTAGGTTATAATAAGTTAAGTTTGTCATTTATATTTTATTATATCTCATTTTGTTACCAAAGTGTGTTTTCAGGGCCAAAAAGAGGAGATTCAAGCCAAAAGAAGAAGAAAACCAAGCTTAAGGTCCCGCGCGGTTAGCGCCAGGTCCCGCGCGATCCACGGCAAATGCCAAGATCAGCCATTCAGCTCGAAGATCCCATGCTATCAGCGTGGACTGTCACGCTACCAGCGCTGATTGACCTAAGCTTTCGCGCCATCAACGCCATGAATCCGAATGCTAGCGCGATCAGCGCCACAACCCGCGCGAGCCGCGCTGCGAAGACGCTGTTTCCTGATTTAAAAAGATCGAGTTCGAAATTGGCACAGAACAGGGGCTTTGTTACTCTAATTAAACCATTCTATAAATACAGGGCCTCTGGGACTGGAGAATGGGGATCCAATACACCTACACACCTTTCCACACTTCCATACATCATTCTAAACCCTTGGAAGTCAAGAATCAAGGCTAGGTCACTGCAAAATCATGTTTTATTTGACAGCTTTGGTTTCTTTGAAGCCTATGGCAGGCTGAATTGTGTATTGTGGGAAGGCCATGAACTGATGTAAACTCCTATGTAACTTGACTGGTATTGAATGAGAATTCTTGATTGTTTTATTTTACTCTGTTCCTTATTGTTTATTCTTATTTAGAATTGATCACTCTAATTAAGTGCTGAGAGTTAGGATTCGCAATGGGGACGTTGGGATTCTAATTTCTGACCTTAGTAAAATAACAGTTGTTCATTACCTAGGGATAGGGATGCGTGGCTGTAGAACCTTATAATATAGTCTTTTACATGCTTAACTTATTGAATTCACCAAGGGATTGGGTTTTTGATTCAGGTTAAAGGGTTAATTCACTAAGGGATTAGGGATTAACTAAAGTAGAAAAGATTTATTCTCTGAGCAATCGGAAACAGCAACCCTTCTGATATAGTCTTTTATAAGCTTGATAAGAATTGCTAAGGAATTAAGATTCTTGTTAAAGGGTTAAATTGCTAAGGAATTAGGATTTACTAAAATTGGAAAGATGTATCATTTGAGTGCTCAAACATGATAAACCAGTTAAGTGAAAGAGGTAGGAAACATTGGGGATTGTGCCTGACCACAATTGTTTCTTCCATTGGTAACTCTCCAATTTAATTACTGCATTTCCTTTATAGTCTGTTTTTATTTTCAAACACTCAACACTACAATCAAATTCTCCAAAACAAATTCGTTTCTTGTTGCTTCCAATTACTGAGAATTAATATTATTGTGAATTTCACTCCAATCCCTGTGGAGAAAATACTCTACTTACCTACTTTTATTACTTGAAACGAGTGGTGCACTTGCCGCCATGTGCGTAATCACGCAACAGGTTTTTGGCGCCGTTGCCGGCCAAGCAATAAGGGAAAAATAAAAAGCCTGAGTCAAAATTGTGTGTACAAGATGTGTCGGCCAAGCAAGGAAAGTGTTAAGTGCCTGCCCCACTAACTGAACCTCGTCAGTGGGAACAGGGACGAGAGCCTCTGCATCGTGTACTTCCTCAACACTCACCTTTACCTGATCAGCGGCAAGAGGGACGCTGTGCACAGTCGTCGATCCTTCATGAACTCTGCCAAGGGCAACAAGGCGGGGGGGATTGCCATCCACATACAACCCATGCCTATCAGATGCACCCGTGTCTAGGTCATTGCCCGAGGGATCGACACAGCTTCCCTTGGTGCTAACACGGGCACCAAGAGGACATGACTGAACCTCCGGAGGCTGAATAGCATCCTGAGACTGGATGTGGGACTGTAGCTGGCTGAAGCTCATCATCATCTATTGGGTAACTCTTTCAGTGATCGACTGTGTAAGTCGATCAGTGATAGATTGCTCCAGCTCGACCCTGATGTTGTCTTTCAGGCGATCCAAGTCTTCAGGTGCCATGGATGAAGACTTCGACTTGCGAGAGGATGATGGAGTCGGTCCGAAGTACTGGGTGATGGTCACACCAACTCCAGCACCACGGACACGGCCAGGATGCTCCGGTCGTCCAATGGCAGCAGCCAGGACATCCTGACGACCACTGGCGACAAAAGAACCTTGTGTGGATTGCTCTTCCAGGGAATCCTACAATCAAAATAAGTAGACCATTTGTTTTGTTACTTGTGATACGAAAATTAATTAAATGTGTATGAGATTGTTGTTTTACTTACAATCCTTTCAGCAATCTGGCGTGCCACCTCCGAGGTCATGTCGCCGCTTTTCTTCGTGCGAGCCAGCTTCCACTTCACATGTCGTCGCACAGGGGACGGAGGATGAGTGATGATCTTCGTGCTATCATCACGAGTTGCTCCCTCTAGTTGCTTCTTTTGTTTTTCCTCCATCAATCTCTTCTCGAGCAACTTGTAACCCCCGCGTGACAACACGTGAGGGGCGGTGTTTTGCTTCTGGATTGCCTGGGCCTTCTTTCTAACATCTTGTAACAGGTAGACACATAGGGTTACCAAATAGGAGACTATATGACTACATAGTTGAGAATTTGTAGGGTTATGTAAAACAACTAACCTACCAGGAAGCTGCTCGCCGACTCTGACAGAGTTGGGTCCACTGTTCGTGACTGATGCCGTATTTTTCGCATACAGCGTCGGCATCGTCGTCGTTGCCTTCTGCGAGGACCCATTTCCTTGTCAAGTCTGATTTGAATTGCCTCCGACGCTCGCCCACGGTCTGTAGAATCTTCTTCTTTTTCCTTTGGTCTGACGCTTTAGGTATATCAAATTCAGCCTGCATTAAAAGGAAGTTAGTTTTCAAGTAACATGAACAACAATTTATTTGTCTAATGCTTTAAATTGTAATACTTGAATGTCCTCCCAAATCAAGTTCTTCTTCACTGAAGGCACTTCCTTCCAATTAGGAAGGGTGATATCCACCTTGTCTCTGGCCATGACCCCAAGATATGTCCTCAATCTCTTTGCCTAAGGACCATCAGCCTTCCCTGTGCTAGGATCCACATGGACCACCAGTCTTTCAGCACCAGGAGCTCTAGTAGCCAGTGACCTCAGCCGTGTTGCTTTCCTCGTCTTCTTCGATGTAGATGACAAAGGTCTTGCCTCAAGAGGAGGTGCTGACTCAGGAGGAGGAAGTGGTGACTCAGCACGAGGAGGGGAGCTGGGGGGTGTAGTCATGATCCTGTAAAAAACAAGAACACAATAAGTAAAGTTAAGTGATAAGTTATGTTACATATGAAATTGTACGTACAAGTCAAAAATAGTTAACAAAAAAAATTACATTAGCTGATGTTAATTAATTCTCCTTCATCATGATCATTACAATTTGCATGAACTTCGTCAACCTCGTCTTCTCTGTTGACGTTAGGTATTTGTGTGGAGAAATGAGTCACACTTGTATCGGCGGTTGAGTCATCGTCATCAACATTAATGCCAATGGTTTTTCGGTGCAATACCACTGACCACCTTTAGTCACACGGATCTTGTACATAAAAGACTTGTTTAGCTTGTTCTGCCATGATGAAAGGTTCATCTTGATAAGCTAGCTTGTTAATATCTACCAAAGTAAATCCTAAATCCTCGGTTCGCACACCACTGTTGACATCAACCCACATGCATTTGAAAACACAGACAGAGAAACTAACATAATTAAGCTCCCATATGTCATTAATGACTCCAAAGTAAGGCAAGCACGCCAAACGTGGATTGTCGTCATGGACAGTAGCAAAGTGTTGTGAATTAGCTCTTAGGCTAACCCCACTGTTCTGCATGGTGCTCTTTTCATCTTGTTGTTTGGTATAGAAGGAGTACTTGTTGATATCGTACCCTTGCCAACTTCTCACAATTCTTTTTGGGCCATCTGCTAACTTCCTCAGTGTTTCAGATGCAGATTCATCACTAAATATTGTATGTTAAACCAATTCAAGAAAGTCTTGTTATGCTCTTTCAACAGCCTATTCTTCGTCATTCTTGGATTACTTTCCTTAAGTAGTGCTTCATGACGAACAATATATGGCAACACTTCATTACTGTTATTCAGGACATACAAATGAGCTTGATACAATTCCTGTAATGAAGGCGTTATAAAATGTAGCCCTCGGGTACCCTTTCCTCCCACTGTCCTCATGTTGCAACTCGGGAAGACCAATAGGTTTTGCTTTCTGAAGGTACTCTGAACAAAATTCAACCGCTTCTTCTGCAATGTACCTTTCAACTATGGATGCTTCAGGACGGCGTAGGTTTTTTGTATACCCTTTCAAGATCTTCATCTAACTTTACAGGGTCCACGACTTTCGTACAAATGGCATTGAAGAAAAAGCACAGGCGAGTTATAGCATGCCTCACTTTGTTAGGCAAAATGTCTTGAATGGCCACGACTAACAGTTGTTGCATCAACACGTGGCAATCATGAGACTTTAACCCAACTAGTTTCAAATCTTTCATCTGTACAAGACTCTTAATATTTGAAGAGTATCCTTGTGCCACTTTAACTCGGAGTAGACATTGATAGAAACTTATCTTCTCCTTTCTTGACAAAGTGTGGCATGCTGGAGGCAAGTAAATTTTCTTACCATCGGACCTAGGATGTAACTGCTCACGTATACCCATCTCAGCAAGATCTTGACGAGTGTTCAAACCATCCTTTGTCTTGCCTTGAATGTTAAGCAACGTCCCGATGACACTGTCACACACATTTTTCTCCACATGCATAACATCGATACAATGTCTAACATCTAGATCAGACCAGTATGGAAGCTCAAACAATATCGACCTCTTCTTCCATACACATGTATTACCTTTCTGCTTCTTTTGAGTCTTTCCAAATACAGTATAGATGCCCTTAACCCGCTCAAGAACCTGCTCGCAGGTTAACGGAATCGGTGCAATTTCATGCTCTTGACTTCCATTAAAAGCTTTTTTTAGTTGCCGATAAGGGTGATAAGGTTTCAAAAAACGTCGATGGCGAGTGTAAACAGTTTTTCTTCCATGTTTAAGTTGCAAGTAACTCGTGTCTTGCTCACAGATAGGGCATGCATGATGGCCCTTAACACTGTATCCACTCAAATTCCCGTATGCAGGAAAATCATTAATGGTACAAAATAGCATTGCACGTAACTTGAATGTCTCATTATGATACCCATCAAACACGGCAACCCCCTCATCCCACAAGTTTGCCAAGTCTTCAATCAAGGGACTAAGATAAACATCAATGTCATTTCGTGGCTGTTTTGGGCCCGATATCATCATAGACAACATCATGTATTTTCACTTCATGCACAACCAAGGAGGCAGATTGTATATGACTAGCAAAATAGGCAATGAACTGTGTTGGGTACTTAAACTGCTGTATGGATTCATTCCATCGCTGGCAAGTGCAAGCCTGAGATTTCTTGGCTCATTGCCAAACTCCGGATACAAACGATCAATCTTCTTCCACTGAACTGAATCTGCCGGATATCTCATCATCCCATCACAGTTTCTTCCCTTTGCATGCCATGTAAGGTCTTTTGCGTCATCTTCATTAGCAAAAAGACGCTTAAACCTTGGAATGATCGGAAGATACCACAACACCTTCGCGAGAGGCCCTTTCTTTGAACTCTCATCACTGCCACAGTCGTCATCGTCCTCCACTTGGTACCGTGATACCCCACACGTGGGGCACTTATGCATTTGTTCAAATTCATTTCTGTACAATATGCAGTCATTACGACAGGCATAAATTTTCTTATACTCCATACCCATCGGAAAAAGTATCTTCTTCGCCTTATAGTAACTGCTTGGCAACGTGTTTTCCTCTGGAAGCATGTCCTTAAGTACCTCAAGCAGTGAACTGAAGCTTTTGTCACTCCACCCATATCTGGCCTTGACATTAACAAGATTTAATACCGCAGACAACCGTGTCAATGACTCTTTGCACCCCGGATACAGCGGCTTCTTCGAATCACTCTCCAATGTATCATACATAGGGGCATGTGCTTGCTGAAAAGACTCATGTCCCAGATCACAAATCATATCCTCTAGTCGATCTCCGATGTCAACATCAACCGGTTCAGTCTGTGAGACCCTCTGCGTGTCTGTCAATTCACCATGCCATATCCATGTCGTATATGTCTTCTTAATCCCATCGCACAGAAGGTGCTCACGGATGTCTTCTAGTGTTTGATGTCTACCATTCAAACAATTGATACAGGGGCAGAAATATTTTCCATCCCTATCCGGTCGACTTCTTTCCGAGGCAAATTGCAAGAAATTTTCAACGCCTTCTTTGTACTCAACCGTGATGCGACTTGCATTCATCCAACTTCGATCCATGTTCAAATCAATTCTGTGATACTGACAAAGTTATTCCATGCATGAAAACCTCACTTTTTTCATTCAAGGTGTGGCCCTATCCCATTCAGGAAGACATATTTTTAAAGTATATTTGTATCTATAGGTTGAGTCTCTTACCTTAAATATGACGAAATTTCGGCAGCATTTCGCTTTGGTCTCCAAGTACACGAAATAAAGCAGTGACATGAGTTCCACCACAGTCAAGTATGCACCTGGAGAACAAAGTGAAATGCATTGTACCGAAATTTCATCATATTTAAGACAAGAATCACAACCTATAAATATGAATATACTAAACAACCTATTTCATTCTTTATTTGTTATCCAACTTATCGATTGAATTTATGATTTAATTGGTCAAACAATCCTCGTGGGATGATAACTTTTCTTATCACTTTATTACTTGAGCGATCGGTGCATTTGCCGAGTACGCAAAAACTGACATTTATTAGTAACAACCACTTTAACACTTTTAATGGTGCATACACAATAATACCTTTCAATACTACTCTTGCAATAGAAGCCAATCACAAGTTCATACATTGAATAAAATACAGTTTGTCAAATTAAGAGCATACTACCTGAGAGGGCTGCGCCAAATCAAAATATGGGAATGAGAACCAAATAATGGGAACCTATGAAGCGACTGAGCCAAATCAAAATACAAGAATTAGAAGTAGAATCTTAGTCAAAGTAGTCAATATTTTATAATAATACTTCTTTGTTCTTACGCAGGGAAGAGATGCGGAGGATCAAACAATATAATCCTGATAGAAGTGATAGAGAATCTTTCAGTAAACCTGCAAAGAACGTAACGACAATATCAACATTACTGCAAATAAATTACCATATTTATTTATATAATCATAAGGACTAGATCAGATCATTATAGGAGCGTTTAATGTCAAGGGTTGCGCTATTCAATAAATTAATGCTATCTTTGTCATATTTAAAGGAGTATTCATCTTAAACTTGGGTTTCATTTGAGTCTGTCAAGCAAACACATCTCTAGTGGAATTTGGATCTTGATCACTAGCTGGAATTTGAATCACACAGATGGCATAACTAGTATAACTACAAATACTTAGAATACATCTCAACTAAATCATAAAATAAATGAACAAACCAATACCATTAGTATACTAATAATCCTCTCATTCTCATATAACACAAATTTCAAAAGAGACCAACTCAACAATTTGGTATTCCCATGATTACATTCAACATTTGTAAAAAGAGTTAGGGATAAATTAACATAAGTTGTTTCTACCAAAATACAAATAGCCACCAACCTAGCTATACTGGTATAGTGTATAGATAGATGCCTAGGCTGGTATTTCAAAGAATAAAAGAGCCATTCACATAGTTAATGGTTATCTTAGTGCATCTAGGCAAATAGAAAAAGCAAGATGTGTAACATCCCCAAAATTCTAAAAATGTGATGATAATTGATACAAGTATGTTTAGAGAAAAATAACTATATCACTCTCTCCATGAAGTAGAAATTACTAGAAAACCCTTAAGATGAAAATTACAAAAAAAAATGCCTTTGGACATTTTTAAAAATGACCAAAATACCCCTAGGTTGAATGACATAATTACCAAAATGTTCCTAGGCCAAAAATGCTCAAATAACTTTAGAAATTTTGTAGAAACTTGATGAAATTATAGAATACACTTAGCTGACTAAGTATCAACAAATTTTGTGACACAAAACTGTAGAATAAAATTTCTACAAATTTTAGAAGATGACAACTTTGAAGCTTTATTCAAGAAAACTCAAGCATTAAAAAAATATGGAAAAATGATACATAAAATCTATAGAAATTTTATCTTAATTATAGGATGAATAGACCTATTTAATAAAATGGTTTAATAATTTTGATGGTCAGAAGAAGTATAGACTAATCAAAATCAAGATAAAGATGTAGTCTAGAATGAAAGGTTTATGTATTATCCTGTATAAGACTGCTTGGGATTAATTTAAACTATCATTGAGATAAATTCTTAGGAACATCTAGAATTCTAATATTCAAAATTTTATTTAGATAAAAGAATTCAAATTAAATTGGATTTCTTTTAAGAAAATGCCATATTGAAACTAGATTTTTATTCATCATAAAAAATGACCACATGTGGCATGAAAGGAAGAAAAATTGGTATTCCTTCCCTTTAGATTAGTCCTTCACGTGAGAAAACATGTAGAAGAGGCAAGAAACTTCATGATAAGCCACTTGGAAAGCAAGCCACATGATAGAAACAAGTGGCATGACACTTGTATGGCATGGATGCAAGGTAACATAAAAATCAAGCCAAGATTTCTCCACACTCTTCCATCTTGCACGTGGACATCTATAGACATTATTTCAACAATCCCAACGGTCAAAAGTTATATATGTGAGATAGTAGTGTGCCCATAAAATTTTAAAGAGATCCAACGGTTAACGAATCTAGAATCACTATTTTACTAAAATGGGTTTTGGGGTAAAGGAAAAACACGAAATCTTCTTAAAATCTAGCCACTCCACGAAAATGTAAGAGAAATGGAGAAACTTCAAGAGCTTGGACACTTGGATGATGGAGAATTAAGAGCCTTTACAATTTGGACAAGTGTAGGGACACTTGTAAAGGGGTGGACAAGTGGAAAGATAAGCCATTATGGTATAGGAGATATTTTTCCATAAAGTGAATCCTAAACCACTATATAAAGGGAGGTGGTGGACCTAAAACACAAGCCATTCTCAAGGCATTCTCCTACCCTCATTCACGTGACCACTCTCTCCCTACACCATCTTCATTCCATCTTTCTCTTATAAAGCTTGAATCAAGTAAGAAAAACAAACCCATCACTTTGAAAGAATTT
>PYAF01000216.1:57204-78906 GCA_007407185.1 Glycine tomentella | reverse complement strand
CTCTGCCTAAAGCTTGGTTATCTGTCTTATTATGTTGAGTTTGATAAACTGGATCAGTAGGGGCGTGTTTTTATGGTTCTATTATGTGTTTCCATACATAAGGTATCAAGAAAACGATCCTATGTTTCCGCTGAACCAATTAATTGATATTTTATACGCTAATATGATATTATTAATGATAACACGTCGGAGGCCTACGAGGTGTTACATAAAACATTTCAAGGTTTACATCCCAAATACTCCTATTTGGCTAAGGATGCACCTTAAAACATTTCAAGGTTCATATCCCAAATACCAATATTCGGCTAAGGATGCAATTTAAAACATTTAAAAGTTTCCTTTCACGAATACCCCTATTCGGCCAAAAATTAACCTTCAAATTTTTAAGATCACTAGTTCCAAATACCCCTACTCGATTAATGATGAAATTTTTATCATTTACTAGGTTCAATTTTAATAAATGTTAAAAGCCCCTTGTACACTTTCAGACACATTTCAATCAAAGCATGGTAAAAATACAATAGAGTATAATAAAATTAAAATTTCATTCATAAACACAAGACTAGTACAAATAGAACAAAGATAAAGGAAGATAAAAGCAAGTGCACTGATAAGTGCCATATTTTAGTAATATCAGTCTTATAATGCTGGCACTTATCTTTTGATTTTTGTAGATTTGTTGATTAATTTGCTCTAAACCTAGTTATTTTATAAATATATAGGGTGTTGTTCTAATTTTGGAAGATTCATCCACTCAAATCCGGTGTTTTGATAAGTCTCAATGGTATCCAGAACATTCAAGCAACAAAGGCAAGTACAAAGGGGCACAAATGTCAAATTAGGAATATTCAAGAAGCAAAATTCGCCCAGAATTCGCCCAGGCCAATACTTTTCTTCACTGTTGGGTTTTTAACTAGCCCAGGAGAGCAAAACATGCACAAAACACTAACCTGAGCGAGTGGAGTTCTTCAGGGCTAAGTTTTAACTCATCCAGGCGAGCAAAACTAGGCTAAAGCACTCGCCTGGCCGAGTGGACTCCAGTAGCTTCCCTCTCCTATATAAAGCCATGCGAAGTTGAAGCAAAGGGAAGATTTAGAAAAGATTTTGGAAGCTTAGGAACGTGAGAAACACCGTAGAAACATAGATAGAGGTGAAAGAAGAGAGAAAAGGAGTGAAATATCTACAGAAAAGGGCCAGGGATCACCTCCTTCGTCATGTTTTCTGTTGATCTCTTGCTCTACACCATGATAGGGTAGTTTCTTCTAAGGATTTGATGTAATCTTCTTACCCTTATGTATCTCTTTTGATATTTGATATATGTATGAATTTTTTCTACTCATTTTGGTAATTTCATTATGTTCTTAATGCTTGATTCTACTTGATCACTAGTTTCATGAAATTAGATTCTAAGCTTGACTGGAAAGTGCTCTTTGGATTTGAACTGAATGATTTTACTCATCACGTTATGTTGCTAGGAATAGAGCATAACATTTTGATTGCAAATAGCACGCAATTATGATTGTAATACTGGGTTATTTACTTCATATGCAATGGATCGATATTCGATAAATATCCTTAGGATTCTCGAATGAAGGGATCGATTCAGGGTGAATTAATGTGTGCATCAATAATGTTAGAAAATGATTCATATAGGTTAAATTTTAATTTAATACTGAGGGTATGAACGATGAAACCCAAGCCTACGTTCTCATAAATTACTTAAATTCAATTTTACTAGTTTTCGTAGTTTTCCATTATTTCCTTAAACTCACGAAATTCCGCTTACACTTATTGTACATAACTATTGAACTGTTAAATTTTATTTGGATTAATTGAGTAGCTGAAGTCCTTGTGGAGACGATCTTTTATAAATTATGTAACCTGCAACGAAAATTGGTACGCTTGCCAAGAGTCTAACAAGTTTCTGGCGCTGTTGCCGGGGACTTGAGTCACTTACTCAGTTCTTTTAAATTTAACTTTTTAGTTTAGTAGGACTTTTTCTTAATTTCGTTATTTATTTTGATTTTGTATAAATTTTCTTTTGTTATATTTTATTTTCACTAACCTTGGTACTTACAGGTTATTGTGGTTGTTCTTTTTCTTTTATGAGAGGTAAATTTCCTACAGATAAATCATTATTTAATCCAGAAATTACCAAGACTGAAAAGGAAGAATAGAAAGAAAAAGAAACAAATAACCAATAAGCCACCGAGTGAATCTTCTTCTATTTTATTCTCAGCTTCACTAGAAAAATTGACATTATGGATGATAAAAAGGGAGAAGAAAATAGACCACCAAAGAGGACTCTTGGTGACTATGCTTACCAACAAGGACCAAAGCATTACAACAGCATAGTCATACCTCCTTTCAGTAACAAAGTTGTGGAATTGAAACCAACATTGCTCAATTTGATTGGCTCACATCCCTTTGCAGGGATGGACTATGAAGATCCATACACACATTTGTCTACCTTCATGGAGCTATGCAGTACCATGGGAGCTTCTGATAAAGATGTTGAAGCTATCTATCTAAGAGCTTTTCCTTTCTCCTTGACGGGCAAGGCAAAGACATGGCTCCAATCCCAACCAAACAAAAGTCTTAGCACTTGGGAAGAACTAGAGGAAATATTTATTGCTAGATTCTTTCCTCCATCAAGATTCATTAATCAAAATCAACCATTGCTACTTTTTTTCCAAGGAGCAGATGAACCTCTTTGTGAGACATGGGAGAGATTCAAATCATTATTGCGGAGGTGCCCAAATCATAATTTTGATGATGCTGCAAAACTACATATTTTCTGCAGTGGTTTGAGACCTCAGACAAAGATGATTCTTGATGCCTCAACTGGAGGTACTATGATGTCAAAGAGCCCGGAGGAAGCAATTGTAATCATTGACTCCATAGCAGCCAGTGGTTACTAGTCTCACCATGATAGATCTACAATTCAAAGGAAAGGTATAATGGAGCTGGATACTCAGAATGCAATTCTAGCTTAGAATAAACTTTTGACATAGCAAATAGAGGCCTTAACAAAACAGATAGGCCAACTTCCTCAACAATTTCAGTAAGGAGGATCACAGAAAACATACCAAGCTCATGAAGTTCAAAAAATTCTAAGATGTGATTTCTGTGGTGCTGACCATCAGACTAGTCGCTGTCCAGCACCTGGTGAATGCCAACAAGAAGAAGAGGCTCATTATTTACAGAATCAGACCAGACCTCAACAGAACTTCCAAGAAAGTTACCAAGGCTACAGAGGTGATCTAGGTTCAAATCAGCCTTATGGCTGGAGGCAACAAAATGATAATGCATATTATGGTCCCACTAACTCTTCTTTTACAGGTCCCTCTAACAACTCTTATGCAGGTTCTTCAAAAATGTGTCCACCACAACAACAACAACAACAACAAGCTCAGCCTGATAGAATTTCAAAAGTTGAAGATACTCTAACTCAGTTTATGCAGATGTCTATCACAAATCAGAAAAACACTAAGGCTTCCATTAAAAATCTTGAAGTTCAGGTTGGACATCTTGCAAAACAATTGTCTGAGCATAGCATGGACCTTTTTCAGCAAACACATAGATTAACCAAAAGGAACCAAGGCAATGTTTTAGAGTGGATGTCTTGGGTGAAGTAAATTCTGAGTCCAAGAGGTTAATTCAGATTATCTCCAATAGCTAGATGCTTTCAAGGAAATTCTTTATCAGCAATCTCTCTTTGAAGAATTGTAATAGGAAAAGAAAAATCAAGAATCAATAATGGAGGTAAATGCAATACCTCCACATTTTAAAAATGTTTTTCTTCCAGGTAATTTACATGAACCAATTACAAGTAATTCAAGTCTTTCTGAAGAAAAAAAAAACTGGTGGAAATTTTGAAGGAAAACAAAGAAGCCAATGACTCTTCACTATTGTCTAATTGCTGGAAGCTTTACCCATAACAAAGGCGTCCGGCTAATACGACGCCAAAGAAGCGCTCCTGGGAGGCAACCCAGTGTTTTTAAACTTTGTCTTAATTTATGTTATTTATGTCTTATGTTTTATATTTATATTTCTAAACTTTACTTTTGAATTTTATGTCTTATCTTTTTGAATGCCAAAACTGCTTTGTTAGAGCTATCATTGCATGACCTTGAGATAGGCCTATTTGTTAGGAGGAGGCAAAGCAGATGATGATGAAGAATGTGGCAGATCCCCTTGATGATTTCATTGGAGGAGACTGAACTCCTCAACCATGATCTTTAAAATTTGTGACATTGTCTTTACATTTCTTTACCGCTTTATTACATTATTTCCTTATTTTCTTTATTAAAGTTATGTTGGATGTTTGCTTGATAGTTTGTGCGTTTATGATTCTTTTTGGTATTGCACACTTTGATAATGTACACAGAGGTTTCCCTTTTTTTGGAAGTACACATTTTTTGATTAATTTTTTGTTTTTACTGACATAGTTATAAAATATGTATAAATCTTTTTGGGACTTAAAAGAAAAACCTTTCTTGAATATAACATACTTTGAAAAGAGTCAATAAATAGTATTTTTTGAAACCTGTCTTTTGAATTAGATCAGAACCAACAAAATGATTTTTTTTATAGGAAACTTTGAGAATGAAAACCAAAATGAAAGGTTTTCCAAATACAAAATTAAGGCATATGTTTTTACATGGAATTCATAAATAACATCTTTTGAAACACTGATTCGATTTGAACATGAAAACATGCCTTAAAGCTTAAGTGACTGAATGTACCCCCACATAAATTGCATTGAGTGTCCTCACTGATATGTTCTATAGTTGATTTTATATGAATTTCTAATTGTCATAACATATGATGCATGGATATGATTTAAGCCTTATTTCTTTTTAAACATTTTAAAGCCACTGGCCAAAAGGCTATCCCAATACATAATGATTTACCATTTGCCAGCCCTTTTGAGCAAAAACACTTATGATTTTGTTGGAACACTAACCTAGGTTAAGAATTTCCTACCTTACCTTAGGTTAGGAGAGCAAAAGGGATTTTGTTGGAAACTTTTATCATTTGGATGGCTAAAGTGATGAAAAGTACTTTGTTTTAAAATGTGGCTAAAGCTATAGAAAAGAAAAGAAAGAAAAAAAAAAGAAGAAAAGAGAAAGAAAAAGAAGAAAAGAAAAAGGAAAAAAAAAATTCCTTATTATCAAAATTGTACAGAATGCTGAAAATTCTATAAGTTGGGTGATTGTGAGGATGGTATAAGAAATATTGATAACTTGGTAGAAAAGAAAAGAAATAGGAAGTGATGATAGCATTGTTTTATCTTGTTTGCTCCTATTCTTAGGGTAATTTTGAATATCTAGAAAAACCAAGATTTTCGTTCAAGTCATGCCCAACCATAAAAGCCCTAATGATCCATGATAATTATGTACTTTGATTTGATGAGAAATGAACTTCAAAATTAATCTCTGACATATCAGTGTGGGAATTGAGAATAAACACTTACCTGTGAGAGAATGAAACACTTTTTGAGAGATTTTCCTCTGTTTGAATCAATCAAGTGTTCTCTTTGATGTTCTTTAGAAATGAAATGTAAATTTATCTTAATTTCATTTGGTTTGGTGAATTCCTTCTTTTGTGTTTTCAAAATCTCATAGTTGACTATTTGAAACATTTGTTTTGATCACTTTTGAAAGTTGATTCTTTACAAAGCATGCTCATATTAAAAGTATCTTCTATATTAATTATACTCCAATTTCTTAAAAAGTGTTCTCTTACTTTGCTTGAGGACAAGCAAGCTTCTAGGTTAGGGGGAGTTGATAAGTGCCATATCTTAGTAAAATAAGGCATACACTTATCTTTTGATTTTAGTAGATTTGTTGATTAATCTGCTCTAAACCTAGTTGTTTTATAAATATATAGGGTGTTGTTCACATTTTGGAACATTCATCCACTCAAATCCGGTGTTTTGATAAGTCTCAATGGTATCCAGAACATTCAAGCAACCAAGGCAAGTACAAAGGGGCACAAATGTCAAATTAGGAATATTCAAGAAGCAAAATTCGCCTAGAACTCGCCCATGCCAATACTTTTCTTCACTGTTGGGTTCTTAACTCGCCTAGGAAAGAAAAACATGCACAAAACACTCACCTGAGTGAGTGGAGTTCTTCAGGGCTAAGTTTTAACTCGCCCAGGCGAGCAAAACTAGGCTAAAGCACTCGCCTGGGCGAGTGGACTCCAACAACTTCCCTCTCCTATATAAAGCCATGCAAAGTTGAAGCAAAGGGGAGATTTAGAAAAGATTTTGGAAGCTTAGGAACGTGAGAAACACCTTATAAACATAGATAGAGGTGAGAGAAGAGAGAAAAGGAGTGAAAATTCTACAGAAACGGGCCAGGGATCGCCTCCTTCGTCATGTTTTCTGTTGATCTCTTGCTCTACACCATGATCGGGTAATTTCTTCTAAGGATTGGATGTAATCTTCTTACCCTTATGTATCTCTTTTGATATTTGATATATGTATGAATCTTTTCTAGTCATTTTGGTAATTTCATTATGTTCTTAATGCTTGATTCTACTTGATCACTAGTTTCATGAAATTAGATTCTAAGCTTAACGGGAAAGTGCTGTTTGGATTTGAACTGAATGATTTTACTCATCACGTTACGTTGCTATGAATAGAACATAACATTTTGATTTCAAATAGCACGCGATTATGATTGTAATGCTGGGTTATTTATTTCATATGCGAGGGATCGATATTCGGTAAATATCCTTAGGATTCTTGAATGCTAGGGATCGATTTGGGGTGAATTAATGTGTGCATCAGTAATGTTAGAAAATGATACATATAGGTTAAATGTTAATTGGATACTGAGGGTATGAACGATGAAACCGAATCCTATGTTCTCATAAATTACTTAAATTCAATTTTACTAGTCTTCGTAAGTTTCCGTTATTTCCTTAAATTCATGAAATTCCGCTTACACTTATTGTACATAACTATTGAACTGTTAAAATTTATTTGGATTAACTGAGTAGCTCAAGTCCCTGTGGAGACAATCTTTTATAAATTCTGTAACCTGCAACGACAATTGTTACGCTTGCCAAGAGTCTAACATGCACTAATGGGGCACTTAATGAATGGCCGTGTCAAAACCAACCCTATGTTCCTCAAGCACCTTCTCCCAACCACCCCCACATCAGGACTTGGTAGTCATTCCTTCCTTTCTCTATATCTTACTCTGCCTTAAAAATTGACTCCTATATCTTATCAACTTTGACCTTTAGGGCCACAAAAGAGTCTTTCTCTCTCTTCAGCTTTCTCCCCCAAGATGCCTTTCATTTCTCAAACTTTTTCATATAAGCTTTTAAGTTAGAGTTATCAGCAACAAACTTTATGATTGAATTCAGGGCATGATCCCTTTCCTTGGCCATGTCCTTTAGTTTCTTCTTCAGTTTCAGCACTTCTCATTCTATAAGGAGTTAGTCAAAATCATTTGTTAGGTAATGGCAGCCAAACTCACTTGAGAATCGTAGTACATAGTCCATGCTGAAGGAGCATCAACACTTTGAAGAATGTCTTTCCCAAAGTCTGAGAGCTCACTATTCAACATGAAGCTCTGAGGGTGATAGGTTGAGTTAAAAAACTCTTTGCCCAACACCATAGGCAATGCTTCCAAGGAGTCGGGGGGCGAAGGGGAGAAATGGTGCATCGTTTGTTAAAGAAGTATTTTCTGAGGCCGAGCCTCATCTCCATTCTCTTTTCTACCCCTCTTCTCTTTGTTGTTGTTGGCAAGAGGGATGACATTCTTAGGGGAAGAGTGAGGAGGGGGAAGTGTATCAATGGGCCTCATCTTCATTCTCTTTTCTACCCCTCTTCTCTTTGTTGTTGTTGGCAGGAGGGATGACATTCTTAGGGGAAGAGTGATGAGGGGGAAGTGGATCAATGGGATGAGTCACAGAGGTGTTCCCAACATTAACACCAACTTCTCGGCACACGTTGGTGAAGTGAAGTGCATCCATACCAACAAATTTGAGTATGGTTGTAAAACAAATTAAGTTAATAACATTGTAAAGGTAACTGAATAATGATAGAGAGAAGGAAAATGCACCTTTCAAGTCCTTAAAAAAAGTCGAAGACTTGAAAACAAAGACAATGCATTTAATTGACAACCTCATTTCCTACTTCTTTAGAAGGGTCAAGTTATAGCGTTCCTGGTGGGCAGGTATTCCTCAGGATAGTCATCATAACTCCTCGTCACTTGTTGCAAGTAAAATGGGATAAAGGTTTTTTTGTTAACATAAAAAAGTGGTTATTGCCCAAGCCAGGAAGAATAATCACTTTGAAAAAATCCAACTTTGAAATTTTTGTATAAAGAAGTGAGCAACCTGAACAAGGGTCTACCTTGATTCTAGATCAATGACATCTATTGTGCCTTATCTGTTGGCCTGGTTCTAAAATGGTAGAGGAACAATCCGACCATCGGCTCCTTCCTAAAGAATTTGTGCAACACAAGCAAAGCTTGGATGAGCGACCACCCATTCATATGCAATTGAAAAAGAGCCATGTTCAGTATCAAAGAACGCTCACAGTGAAATAATTGAAAGAAAGTTCTACATGGAGATCACGGAAGACGCAATCATATATGTAGAAAAAGTCCCTTATCAACATCATTTCGACTACCGGCTCCCTATTCGGCTTCTCTAGGAACACCCAATCTGGCTTCTCATATGCATCTATTTAGTATCAACAAAGATGAATAGTGTTATTATCCTCGCCCATTAAAGCACATACTTTCACATGGTTGATAAGATGAAGAATGCTCACCTTATCGTTGTATCGGGAACAATAAGAACCCGCATCACCATCCATCCAATAGTACCCCGGAAGGTTAGTACCCTGAAAGGGTAACCGGTGGATATTTCTTCAATTTGATGCTTTGGCTTTATGACAAATACAACATTGTCACTGCAAGAAGCCTCGCACCCGTCCTTTGACTAGAGGACACTTTTATGGCATTGATAGAATCCTCCTCCTTGACAACTGATTGCATAGGCTCGGTCCCAATAGATGAAGAGGTCAAACTGTCAAAGCAACTGCATGACTCTAAACTCGATCCTGAGAATGTCTTGTCACCCCCATATTCGAGTCGTCCCTATCTCACACCTAACTGTTCCAAGTCTCTGGAGCTTTTGGCCTCAAAACCCAAATCCATAGTGTAAGGAAATGGAAAAAAGAACACCTGAAGGGTGAGTACTTGACATCTCGGACAAATTTTTAAAATCAACGTGAAAGTGAAAAAATGAAGGGCTACTGATTGGGCGTTTTTAGTTAAATATTTTTCTATTCTTCTTAGCTTATTTGAATTCTCTTGGACTTTATTTTCTCATTCTATTTCAGTTTTTGTCTTAGGCAAACAAGTGGACTTAATTGCTAATTGTTGCTTATTTTTGGATTTTTTTGCTCACTTGACCTATCTTCCTTGTACAAGACCTACAGAGCTCTACAGAACTCCGAATGGAGCATATGAGTAGTCCTTGGAAAGATAAGAAAAATATCTACAAGTTTTTCAAAGATAAACTGAGGCCAATTCTGTCATTTGGAGGCTCATTTTAGGCTTTTAAGTCAAAATCACTGCACTTGAATTTTGGGCTGCGAGTTGGATTTTTATTGGTGTAAATAACATAATTAACTAGAATAGATGGGCCTATTCATGGTCTATTCTTTCCTTCTGACTTAGTCACTATATGCTAGTGAAATTAGTGAGTGAATATTACACTACATTTTAGCAAAAACAGAATTTACATTTCCTTTTTTAAGTTTTCAGAATTAAAAGTCTTTCTCTTATTTTCTCTCAACTGTTCTTCATTGTTCTTCCCTGTTCTTCATTTTCATTTTTTGTTCTTCCATTTTTGTGCACCAATTTCATGGGGTTTTCATTGATGATGATCATGGGAGACTAAGCAATCAATCAATCCAAGGATCCAGTCCAAGCAATAGGGAATTTGGGTTCTGGTGTGGTATTTCAAATTTTGTGTGAATGTTCACTTTCTTCTTCAATCCTCTATTCAATTTTCATGATTATGAATGTGTTTAGGATTGAAAGCAGATTAGGTTATGGATTCATTTCCTAATTTTGAATTTTAATCACAGATTAGTTGGATGATATTTCAATTAGGTTTGTGATTTCAATTAATTTAGGAGTTAATTCGATTGAAATGCTTCTAATGAAATTGAATGAACTTTCATAACAGAATAATTATCTGAGAACTATGATTTATAATCACCATTGTTTGGTTTGGTGAATTGGATTGATGCTCTTTAATCTGTTTTACATTACCTCTTATCAGTTCGCATTAGTTTAAACATTTTCTGCAATTTTTACTTATCGCATGCAAATTGTTTGACAAAAATCCCCTATTATTTATTAGTGAATTGAAGTTGGAACCATATTGATAGTGCCTCTGAGTCAACCTAGGTTAATCCTGTGCTATAGAATTAGTGTAGTTTAATTGTTTTGAAGCGATACAACATTGCTTATCAGCTACTCCCCATTTATAGGAAATCCCATAGCGGTTCATGAGGCCCAACAATGCATCCAACGATTAAGTCGGTAACAAATAAAGTGACACCTCACTTCGTGTAATGCAATGACCATTTCCTTAATGTAGAAATCTAAACGAAACTTAGGGGAAAAACCCAATAAATGGTCAGACATCACCATAAAACACATCGAAGTCTTCCTAGTTCACTTTGTTCCAAGAGGCTTTGGGGGCATGTATATCGGATAATTATTTGGCCAAGCCAACTACCTAAGAATACCCTTGTAAAACCTTTAGGATACTAAACCATACCCCTAGAGGTTTCAAGTATTCGACCTTGTCAAATACCCGAGTACCTGTTATCTTGTCCTTCAAGAGATAACTTATGTCTACTAGTGTTAGGTATTCGGCCCTGCCGAGTACCATGGTTATCCTATCCTTCAAAAGGTAGCTTGTTTACTAATATTAGGTATTCATCCCTGTCAAGTACTTGAGTACCTATTATCCTATCCTTGAAGATATATTTTGTTTACCAGTGTCAAGTATTCGTTGTAACGTCATAATATCTCTAAATAATTTTTATTAGTGTTTATTTGTAAGAAGCGTATATTAGTAAAAATTGTAAGTACGTATAAATTTTATAGGTGAAATTCTTGTTAATTAAATCAGACTGATTTCTTGGTTACATCACATCTTCTTGAACTAAAACGAGATTCACCTTACTTCACCATAGTTCCTAATTAATATACAAAAGTTAAAGATTAAACATCACCCATAATTTCTAGTACTCTACAACATACTAGTACTAGGAGATCTATTGGCCATATATATTCTAAATACGATCCTTATTTATTTTTCATATGCCAACGTTAACCCTTCCTCAACTCAGAAACTTTCACCTATGTTCTCTTCAGCATCAGACTCGTCATTCAGAATCATATTTCCTCCATGACCTGGGACGAAAGGAGAATTCACGTTATGGTTGCTGGAAGAGATGTTAACAGATTCCATTGGTTGATTAGGGTAGTCGTAGGGATACAAAAGGAATGGGTCGTTAGGGTCGAACATATCATTAAGTACAGCTACAGGAAAATGAATTCCAAAATATACATAAATCTGAATAATAGGGTGCATGGTAATAATATAGTAATTTCTTTCCTCATCTCGGTACCATCCCCAGTCTAGAGCATCAAGGAAGATGATTATTGTTGCCATCTATAAAACAAATGAAACAAATCTAGTGAGAAATAAAATTTCCTAGTAGGCAAAACTAAACCATCAAATAAGTTAGTACGTTAGTAATTTATCAAATGATTCCAATAACATCAATAAATAACCATTCAAACAACATGTATGCATGAAATTCCAGAGTGCACATGGTCTCTACATATCGTACTGTATGTAGCTACGCCTCGTGCTGGATGTAGTACGCTACGACCGTCTTACGTTAATCATGCATGAATAATCCATGTTTTTGGAACTGGTCTCTACATCTTGCACTGGATGTAGTATCAGATCCTATTTCTCAAATGTTGTATTGGACTCAAAAACATGAATCGATATATATCATCACATAAAATCCATCATACAATCCATGAGCAAACTCATACAACCTCATGGAGAAATTTCATCTCAAACATCATAATTTATCACATGTATGGCTCGACTACCATACCTTATTCAATCAAAATCATGCCAACTTGTGCATGGCAATTTAATATCCTTATGCTAAAGACACCATGTTAGTAATATACCTAATAAACCATAATATATTCTCCAAATAACATCCAATTCTTTTACACTATCACAATAAAAGATTAGAACTTAACCTAGACCTTATGTTCTTCTTAACTTATCACTCTACTACTTAATTATCAAACTGAACCACTTGAATAATTATACCTTTCATCCCCATACCATTCAGCCTCTACTTCTTAGAATTAATCTAAAATAGTTCCAACATAAATATATAAGCAAACAGTCCAAAATTCTATAAAAATCAAGTCCAAACTTTACTAAAATTTCAGCATTTAAATCATCAACCTGTCCTATTATTAAATCAACATAACCACATCATGAAATACCCTTTAATGATCTGAAAATTCAGTCTACTAAGGTCATCCATAAATCTGCATCATTGCACATAAAGATTAGTCCAAATAAACTCTTAATTAAAGATTGAAGTCTAGCCTATCTTAGATGAAGTTGTGTCCAAGTTCTTCAAGAAGTGGTTGTACTTCTTTAAAGTCTTCAAGTATGGAAATCTTAGGATAGTATATATGAAATAAAAGAAGAAAATAGAAGTATATGAGACTATAGAAGTGGGGCTATGGTTATAAGAAAATAAGGAAGTGAGAAATGAAATCAAAGCACCAAGTGAAAAGATATTGGTTGTGGGTTTTAGGAGTAGGAGTATATACGTGCAGTTTTTGTAGTACATCAGCTATATATATTAAATGAGTTAGTTAGAATAGAAAGGAATTAGTTAGGATGAAAAGAAATTAGTTAGAAAGAAACTTAGTAGCTAGTTTGGTCCTAGGTTGACTAAGTCATTAGAAACTAAGGAAAATATCTAGATTCTCCTTATCTAATCATTATTATAAATATTTCCTTCATTAACTACCCATGTGCACGTGGATGTCTTCCTAAATAGCTTGGTTTTGATTATTTGATTCACCTAAAGCATACATACCCACAACTGCACATACATACCCACAACTAAACCTAGAATTTTGTGTTTAGTTTCTAAAAAAAAAATCAATGATTTCCTAAGCTTGGCTGTATGCTATGTGGAAAGGCTTATACAAGAGACAAAATTTGATTGGTTCTTATGCCCTTGGCTGAAATTATCTTTTTCTCCCAAGTTAGATGGCTTCCACGTGATAGCCTCCTTAAAAGGACTGTTCAAGAAGCTTGATCTTAGTTTGTCTTATTCACTTCATACTGTAACACCCCGTAGGCCTCCGACGTGTTATCATTAATAATATCAGATTAGCGCTTAAAACATAGTTTATAAAACTCAGCGGAAGCACAAAATCGCTTTTCTTGATTCATTATGTATGAAATAAAACATATATCAAGCAACATACATACAAGACACATATTTCACACCCCTGCTGATCCAGTTTCTCATAACATAAACCATAAAGACAGATACCTAAAAGACTTAGGCAGATTATCAAATATACAACATTTATACTCAGGAGGAAAGTCTCATATACATATCATAATTAGTTCTGTACAAGCATATACATCACAGTTCACACCACAACGTGGTGATACAAAAGAATATCTGCCCTCATGCAAGGTATACAGAACTATACATGTATCAGGTGTACACACACACCATCCCTCCTGAGGGGTACAAAACATAATCAAAACAAAATGAGCCTTCAAGCTCCATCTGCTGCTTCTCAGTCAAGCAGAAACGTCTCTACTCGGGCCTCCTGCCCTGAGACTTCTCTCTTCGTCCGGAAGAGTCACCTGTAATCAAAATTCCCCACACGGGGTGAGATAACACATCTCAGTAAGCTCAGGGTCTATGGAGGCATCTCCTCCACCCTGGTCCACTTCCAGACCACATACATCAGATATCACAATCAATTGGCCCACTGGCCTGGCCCTCTGGCCCTCATAACAATATAAGCATATCATACAAACATGGCGGAGCTGCCTCAACGCCTGGCGAAGCTACCTCAACGCCTATATCAGTGTGAGACCGACACTCACACCTGTGCCATCCCATTGGGTGCTAACCCTTCGCATGGATGCACAATATATGGTACCTCCGAGAATAGAAGGAGCTACTACCTCAACATCTACTCCCCTGGCCTGTGGGAACCAATCCCCTAGGAGCTACCGCAACCATGAGCCAGCCATGCTAGGAGGAAACCATCAACTTCTAGGGAGGTCCATATCTATCTATTGGCCAACAGATCTATCACAGTCATATCAGATCACAAAGCAAGCACAGATGCATACATATATCATTATGAGGATGCAACTACCAATGCATGCATCATGAAATGACCACCACTCCCCCAGAGTGTGGTGTGGCACACATGATGGGAATTCATCCCCAGGGACACTGAACTTACCTGTCAAAGTATCACTCTGCAGTTCTTTCCCTGGTCTGTGGCTTCCGCCACCAACAGTCTCAAAATCAAGCCCTAAACAAGGCATATGTAGTCTCATATCAAAACCAAGCCATCAAACATTCAATCACAGATCATAACATATCAGAATTCCCCTATCCTAGGGTTCAATCAGAACAAGCCCTCACTAGGCTTCTCTCAAACCATACAAGGTCCACCATGGCTGCATTTAAAGCATCTGAGTTATCACAAACTCAATGCAGCTCACCTAACAGAGCATAATCTCACAACAGCCTCATGGTTCAAAATCACTGGAACGGCCTAAAAATTAACCAAGGCACCATTCCACTAGCCTCTCAGGCTCAACACAAGCATAATCAAGGCTCTGGCATGGCTCCAAGACCACAAGTGACTTATCACACAAGCCACACACGCAAGCCACAGAGCCAATATTCAAAGTTATCTAAATCAAAAACTGCAAGCTAATCCTTCATCTATACCTCGCTCTAAACAAGTTTCTCTACAGGACCCTGGGCTAATTCTAGCCCCAGCTCATATGGGTCACTATTCACAGAGAACCCCAAGGATCAAAATTAAACGGAGAAACTTGAGTTCCTTACCTCAGTGGCTACCAGAAAGACTTCAGGACAGCTTCCTCAAGCTCTATTGTCCTTCCCAAGCTGTGGGTCCCCGCCACTCTCAAGTTCACTGAGTTTTTCCTTCAGAATCACTTCTCACTCAATTGGGGTTTTCAAAAAAGAAAATGGAGGATTATAGCTTTCCAAATGGTTTTCTCAAGATTAAAGGTCTTAGGGAGGTGTTTAGGCTAAGAAACTAGGTCCTAAAAAGCTTGGAACTGCTCTAACGGAGGTTGGAGTCGTGGGGAAGAAGAAGCACAACTTTTCCCCTTCATTTTCGAGTTTTTGGCCTTATATAGTGGCCCTGCCCGAGCTCTGGCGAGATCCGCGCCACCTCCGGCGCTACTCGCGCCACAATGGCGGTGGGTCTGGCGCCCCCAACTCCACTCCTGCGCCGCCAGCGCCAGCTTCTAGAACTTGTGGCGCTACCCGTGCCAACCTTGGCACTGGCCGCGTGAAAATCCAGAGAAAATGAGTTTTCCAGGCCACTTGCGGCGCCACCCGCACTGCCTCTGGCACGACTCGCGCTGGCTGGAAAAGTGAGGGTCCTTACACATACATTGACTACTCCTTTGACTCTTGCACATCACTTCCATTGCTATTTATTTTGTAAAAACTTACGTACACATGCATGCTTTAATTAAAGCAAGATTTCCTTTGTGCTTGGCTGAAACATTTAGCCCTTGTGCCAAATTTCTAAGAGCTACATGTTGCCAAAACAATATTTTTACTTCCAAATAGCTAAAAAAATCTCATCACGTATGGTTCGGTTCTTCCTATAATCTGTACTAATCCATAAGTTATTAAATTCTCATCTTTTAGTATGTTAAACTATACTTCCTAAGCTTTCTAACAAGGTATCACATGCCTCAGTTGGAGTTCTAAAACTCTAGATTTAGTATTTTAAAAACAAAACTCCAAAGTTGCAAGTAGGCATCAAAATGAATCACTCACATCCTTTATTGTTTTCGTGACTACAAGCAATACACAAGCTAGATTTAGCTTATTTTTTATATGTTATAGTTCATATCTAGATCTTTAATTCCTTATATCATAAGCCTAATTTGAGAAATAAATGTGAGAGATATAAATTTTTAAAAATGGGTGGCAGTAGCTGTTTTGGGAGTGGGCACTTTTGGATAGCTTGTGTTCAAATAAATTATGGACATGATTTACTGCTCAGTTTGGTCTCATATTTTAGGACAACAAATAGAACATCCTAAGCTTTAAAATGAGTGGTCAAATACCTTGTTTGGTTAGGTACATAGGGAGATATAAAATTCTATCCTATCCTTCAGGTAGCAAACTATCATCACGTATCCATAATTAATTAAAACATAAATATAAGCTCAAGATAAAAATTTGAGGATGTTACATTCGTAACTACAAAACACCTGAATACCATGAGTATCTTATCCTCCAAATGTTATCCTCTGTTGAGAAGTGTCAAGTATTCGGCCTAGTCGAATATCTAAGACTTATTATTACCGTGATCTCAGACGATTGCTTTTAGTTCATATCATTGTCAGGTATTCGGCGTACTCGAATACCTGATACCTTGTCACACCATGGCCGCATACCAAAGACTCTCACCTTGCCTGTAATTGTTTACTTAAAGGAAATACTTCCTAGATTAATCGATAAATAACCATTGGGATGGATTCAACTCGCTAATGATAATTAGAGATACATTACCTAAAAAAGGTACTCTTGTGAAAAGCCCATAGGTCCAAAACCCAAATAAAAATAAAAGTGGGGAGGACGGACATGGTGAAATTGGAGGTAGTGGAAGGGCTTTGACGGGCATTAAACATGAGGTCCCTCTTCTCCCTTATGACCCTCTCCTCTGCTCCTGATGTAACGTCGTTTTGAATTGTTTGGGGTCCGAGGAAGGCATATCGAGGTTGTTTTGTGTTGTTTGGGTTGTGTTTGGTGGATTTGGAGGGAGGTGACGAGGGTGGAGGTACACAGGACGATGTGATGGTTGGTCATGGCTAGGTTGCTATTGTTGCGTGCACATGAAGGTGGATCTGGGTGGTGGTGGTGCACACACAAAGGTGAGGAGGCTTGGACACAAGTCGCACTGTCGTCCTCGCGAATTCGCACCCTTGGACGAATGGTGGTAGAGGCTCCACACCGTTGTCGTTGCAGCACCAAGTCGCATCGTAACATCGACATTGCACTGCTAGCATTGCATCAGGTCTCGTCGCAGCATCGTCGTTGCACCACCATACTTGCGAATTCGCAACACTATCCTCAATGCCTTTGAGGCCGCTTGTGTTGCTGATGATCTTGTTGATGATTTTGTTGTTGTTGTTGATTAAGAAGATGGATCAGGGATGTCGGTCTTTGTGTTATTAGGTCTAGGGTTGAGTTAGGTTAACATGCTTTGCGAGAATAAAGATCCATTAGAACAAAATTTGTATCTATAAAACTCGGGAGGAGGAGATAAAGATTTATGTAGTTTTTATTTTTAAATAAAATAAAGATAGTGACGATTTTTAATATCACCACTATTTTACATTAATTATTTCAAAATTTGAAAGTTTACGTTTGTGAGAATAGAGATCCATTAGAACAAAATTCATATCTAGAAAACTCAGGAGGAGATAAAGATTTATGTAGTTTTAATTTTTTTAAATAAAATAAAGATAGTGACAATTTTTAATATCACCATTATTTTACATTAATTATTTCAAAATTTGAAAGTTTACGGGTGTTAACATTTTTGATGGAAAATGAAAAAGAGTATCAAAATGAAATTTTCGAAAACATATAGGACTAAAATTAAATATTTAGAAATTAAAATGCCAAAACAAAACAAGTATGAAATTTAATGGACCAAAATTATATTAAGTTTGTATTTATTACAAATTTTGTCCTTTAATTGTTGGCCTCAAAAGGAAAATTTCCTGGTTCAATCTTTTCGAAAGTAACAAAAGGACTACCCAACTACACGATAGTTTTGCGATTTATTATTAGAAAAAGATAATAAAATTTATTTATTACATAAGTTAAATTGTTTATCTCAATAAAGTCTTCTTCATGGATACTTTTTATGTAACACAATAGAGATAATGTTCATTGTACGCAAATTAAAATACACCTTTTAACCAAATAAAAATAAAAATTTCTAAATCAGCCTTGCAACGCCTAGGCAGAGGTGGACGGAAGTAGAGGAGAAGGGGAGTAAGTGCCCCCCTTAAATTTGCCCATGAAATTACTCAGATGCCTTCATTTTTATTATTTTCCCCAAAATATCCTAGGTCTTAAAATTTTAGAGCAATTTTTTAATTTCCCTTTCTCTTCTCTTATTTGTTTTCACCTTCACACTCCCTCTGGCCCCTATTGTAGTTGCTGCCCTTCTCTTCTCTCGTCCCGCGACAGCGTCCTCCACGGCTGACGGCTCCATAGACCGTGCCTGCAACTGCGACTCCGCTCCTCCTCCACAACTCCGCTCCGCCTCTGCTCACGGGAATCATGGCCAGTGCCCAGCAATTAGCTCCTTGACTCCTCACACACGGCTCCGCTTCGCCTCTACTCATGTGAGTCATGGCCGGTGCCTAATAGATACCTCCTTGGCTCCTTGCGCGCGCCTCCTCAAATCGGGCCTTCCACAGTTCCACTTCCAGGTTCACTTTGTTTATTTTTCAGTTTTTCCCAATCAAATTTTGATTTTGATTTTGATTTTGATTTTCCTGAAAAGTTGGTGGTTAACTGGTTATTATTGTTGTTGTTTTTGCTATATATGGCTAATGGGTTTGAATGTGTTGTGTTATCAACAATCAATAATTGAGGCTTTCTTATATAAAAATAAATATAGCAATTGAGAAGTGGTGCTGTTAGCCTGTCACGGTGTAGTGTGTTACTAATTGATTTAGGGTTATGATATTCCATTATTCCCTAAAAATCAAAAGCACAAACAAACTGCTTTTTGGTGCCTCTATTAATATTGTGAATTGTGATAGACTGATAGCTAAGGGCGGAACTTTAGGATTAACAAATTCGAATTAGGTGGGAACTTTAGGATAAACTGCAAGACAATGTATGTATTGATAGTATTGTCCAAAGTTCCAAATTAGTTGGGAACTTTAGGATAAACAAATTGTTAATATTTTGGAGTATGACCATTTTCCTTTGTATTAGAATTATACTGAGATAATATTTTGGAGTTTGACCATTGTTTTTTGGGTATATATTGATTCATTTTTGTCAATTGCCATTTATAATTTTTTAGGATGGAAAGATATTTAGGCTCTTTTTTTTACAAGTTAAACGGTAGTACTAGTAGTGCTAAATGTTCTCGATCTGAATCTTCATCTACTGATTTAGTTCAAGATAAACAAAATGAGTATTCAAGAAAGGAAAATGATTTGTATGTTCCTGATCCGGGTAAAAGACTTCCTATTATGAGCATTGCGAAAAGTGGTCAAGAAATGAAAATGATTCGAAGAATTTATCTAGCGAATGGTCCTTATCAACCAAAACTTGACAACTTTCCTCAATCCTTAATTGGGGGTAAGATGCGTAGATTTAATCCCCAATGGTACAATGAGTTTGGCACTTGGTTGGAGTATAGTGAATCAAAAAATGTTGTATTTTACTTGCATTGTTATCTATTTAATTGTGAACATGGTGATGGAAGGGGTGGTCATGATTCATTTGTGGGAGAAGGATTTAGCAATTGGAAGGACAAACAACGGGTTCTTAAACATATTGGAAAAGTTGGAAGCATTCATAAGTTGTGCTTTAGTGCTGCCAACGATTTGATGAATCAAAAACAACATATTGACATTGTTGTGCCTGGCATTTCTGACAAAGCCAAATAGGATTATCTTATTCGTTTGAATGGTTCTATTCGATGTGTTCGATATCTCATATGACAAGGTTTGACTTTCCGGGGACATGATGAGACAGATGCTTCAATGAATCAGGGAAATTTTGTCGAGCTTGTAAAATTCCTTTGTGAAAGCAATGAGGAGGTAAATAATGTATCTTTGAATAATGCCCCAGAGAATCTCAAAATGATAGCTCCCAAAATTCAAAAAGATATTACTAATGTTGCTACTAGTTTAGTTACCAAAGCTATTATTTCAGATATTGGGGATAATTTCTTCTCTATACTAGTTGATGAAGCTCGTGATATATCAATTAAAGAACAGATGACCATTGTTTTAAGATATGTGAACTGCAACGGTGACATTATTAAGTGTTTTCTTGGTCTTGCTCATGTTTCATATACTACAGCTAGTTCACTTAAAGAAACGATTGAGTTAATTTTTTCCAAAAATGGCTTGAGCTTGACAAAGATTCGTGGTCAAGGTTATGATGGCACAAGCAATATGAGTGGTCTGAAAAGCTTGATTTTAGTTGAAAATAATTCTGCTTACTATGTCCACTGCTTTGCACATCAACTTCAATTAGCTCTAGTGGGTTGTGCACAAAAGGTTTATGCATTGACTGACTTCTTTAATTTTATACCGTTGGTGTGTAATGCAGTTAGTGCTTCTTGCAAAAGAGCATATATTTTGAGAGAAAAACAATTTGATGAGATGGTCAAAAGTATCGCAAGCGATGATGTTCAATCAAGGAGAGACTTGAATCAAGAAATGAGTTTGTCATGACCAGGGGACACACGTTGGAGCTCACATTACGGATCATTGGTAAGTCTGTATATATTGTTTGATCCTGTGCTTGATGTGCTAGAAATTATAAAAGACGAAACAACCCTTATGCATGCAAAAAGGTCTGAAGCCTCTGGCCTTATGATGCGTATGCAAACTTTTGAATTTGTATTACTTTTGAACATGATGATCAAGGTCTTAGCAATAACGAATGAGTTGTCCCAAGAACTTTAGAGAAAAGATCAAGATATTGTGAATGTTATGAATCATGTAAAAGTTTCAAAGGTGTTATTACAGAAGACAAGAGATAATGGATGGGATAATCTATTTCAAAAAACTTCTGCATTTTGTATCAAACATGATATAGATATTCCTGATATGGAAAGTGTATTTGCATTACAAGGGAGAGCAAAACGTAGAGGACCAGTTACTCATCTACATCACTTTAAGGTTGACATATTTTATGCAGTGATTGTAAGGACCCTTATCCTTTTTCTTTTTCGGCGCTTAACCCCGCGCGATAGCGCGGGGATTCAGGTTAGAAAGCCGGTGAAAGGTGCTGAAAAATGCGAGTTTTATGGCTGTTCTGGCATATGGCGCGACCCACTTGAAGGGTGGCGCGACACGCACCATATGTGTTATACAGGGCAGATGGTTCTGCCATGCCACGCGAGTCGCGTGAAGATCCACGTGAGTCGCGTGGGAAGTGGTCCAGAAAGCATGGTTTTTCACTGGAACTCCACGCGAGTCACTTGGGATCCACGCGAGTCGCGTGGAAGGCCCGAAGAGATGGCGCGAGTCGCGTGGATATATGGCGCGAGTCGCGTG
>PYAF01000216.1:44037-57104 GCA_007407185.1 Glycine tomentella | reverse complement strand
TATATTTTTACTGCATTTATTTTCTATTTCTATTCAAACAACAAATCAATTCAACAATTATCTCTTATTTTCTGTTTTAATTCCAGTCATTTAGAATTAATATTATTGTAAGAATTACCCCAATCCCTGTGGAGACGATAACTCACTTACTTACTTTATTACTTGTTAACGATCGGTGCACTTGCCGTATTCACATAAAGCGCACAACACAATTCAACCCCTTCTTGGTTAATTGTGTGTTCATATTGTTTTCAAGAAGTACATGGAAGCAAGAAAGAACATTTTCATATAGGTAACACAATCCAACCCAAAAGCATAAATGTCCTCATCAAAACCCCCAAAAGTCATGAGTAGCTTCTACAATACCCTCTTCCTCTTCCTCTACACCTTCTCATCATCAACAGTTCTCACTTATCCAACCTCTTCTCCCTTTCTTGGCTCCCTACAACACCTATCCCCCGACCCCAAAATCCAATCCCCATACTTTGATGGAGAAATTTTCCAAAAGTTGGCATAGTTCCAACTAAAGTTCAACACCTTCTGGCATTCCACGAGATTCAACGACTTGTTGTGCAGATTCCCGTCGCTCCCAAATTCCATTAATAGATTATCGTTCAAAATCGAATTTGCCACCAAGTAATCGAACGCCCCTCAACTGAAAACCTCCACCGTCGTCGCTTTCTCTTCCTTATTCTACACCCCTCCCAACCCAACCTCAATCTTCATCCCCAAAGCCCAACAAAATCTCTACTTTCACAACACCCAAATCCAAAAAACCTCAAATCTTGTAAATTCCAACCTGGGTCTCCTAAAAATCACTAAAACCTAAAGAGGGGCCAAAAGTATAACATCTGAAGACAAACAAGGAACATTACGAGCAAACCAAATGTTCAAGTAATCAAAAAGGTGTCTATGACTCCAAGGAAAAAAATGTTTATATCTCAATTTCAGACTGTTATTTTGGTGCCTACTGATTTGAAGGGTGGTGGTGCATGGTGGTGTGGGATAGAAGAACATCAGGGAGAGAGAAGAGAAAGGTAAAATAGTTTATTAAATTAAATAAAATATAAAAAATCCAAGTGATACGTCATGTCATTGATACCTTTGATGTGATTTCATACATGTATTGCTGCGCGTGTCTAACTAACATACACATTATCACATTTTGAACAGAGACTAAGGTAGAAATTTTTCACAGAACTTTTTAAATTCTAGGGACCTAGGAAGCAAAAAAAATTCAGAAATCAATTGTGAAATTAAGTTATATTTTAGGGATCTTTAACATATTTAAGTCTTGTCAAATTAGTGTTTTTTTTTAATTTACACAAATAATTTATAGCAAATTTAGACAATTAAAAATGTATTTGGTCGTTAATAAACTGCGATAAATAAAATTAAAATAAATTAAATAATAAATGGAAGCCGACCTCGTGAAAGTGAAGTACAGTTTACGCATTATTGGTAAGTTTATAGAAAAGTACACTAGTTTAGTAATTTTAAAAAGCAAACTACACTAAAAAAAAAATCAAATATAAATTAGAAAAAAAGGATACATATAAAGAAAATTTTCTTTATCTAAAAAAAAGAAAGAAAAAAATTCACTACCTTATTTTGTCTTACATCATAAACAAGAATTGCAAGCTCTTTTGAAGGACAAGGCTAAATTCACGTTTAAGCCCCTCTCAATTTGGTAAAAAACAAAGTGCAGGATAAAAAACTTGAATCTTGAATTTATCAATAGAAAGTACACATTGGCAATAGATCAATAAAGTACACACATTTTACTAGTGTTCTGATGTGTTGCTAACACATATTAGTTTTTAGGTTAATTTAGTTACAAATCAATCAATAATTAGGAATATAGGCTAGAATTACTTAAGTTTATTGATTTATTTATTATTATCTCATTTTATCACTAATTTGTTAATATAGAGTCAAAAAAAGGAGAAATAAAGCCAAGAAGAGAAGGTCTGAATATTCGAACAGTCCACGCGATTCGCGTGGGAATCAGTGCGAGTAGCGCTCAGATGCAAAGATCAGACTTTTAGTTCGAACAACCCGCGCTACCAATGCCATGACTGCGCGAGTCGCGCTAGATGCCAGAAACAAGCTATTCAATTCGAATTAGTCACGCGGTTAGCGTGGGAGCTCACGCTATTAGCGCCAGAAGGTCTGGAAGGAAGTTAAAGTCGAACATCTCACGCTATTAGCGTGAGATTCCACGCGATCAGCGCCAGGATTATTCTGTTTCCTTATTTTAAGATATTTGGCATGAAATTAAGAAAGAAAAGGGGTTTAATTACCTTAATTAGGAGAGGAACGTGCAAGGATAAAAAGGGGGTTTCTGAACTGAGAAAAACACCATTGAACAGAGAATTAAACACAGAAATGCACAGTGGAGAGAAGATCAAGACCAGAGATTGAAGAGGATTAATACTTCTACTTTCTTTGTATTCTTCGATGTTAGACATGAACATGTCTGGCTAATTTTCTTTATTGTGGTTAGGGCCAAGAACCAATGTGAACTCCTCTGTAATTTGATTGGTATTAATATAAGATTATTATGATTGCTTTGTTTTACTCTGTTCTTCATTGTTATATTCTTTCTTAGAATTGGTCATTCTAATTAAGTTCTGAGGGTTAGGATTCGCAATAGGGATGTTGGGATTCTAATTTCTGACATGAGTAAAATAACAGTTTTTACATTGCCTAGGGATAGGGATGTATAATTGCAGAAATTTATGATATATTCTTTTAAATGCTTAGCTTGATAGGAATCACTAAGGAATTAGGATTTTTGATTGGGTTAAAGGGTTAAATTGCTAAGGAATTAGGATTTAACTAAATTTGGAAAGATTTATCCTCTGAGTAATCAGAAGTAATTGAAATTGATAATCAGTTAAGTGAAAGAGGTAGGGATCAAAGGTGATTGTGTTCTAACCACAATTGTTTCTCATCACTGCATAATCACTAATTCAAACTCGCTTTTAAATTCTTGTTAATTTCTGTCATTTATTTAATTTGCTTAATTCCACAACACAACATTAATTTCTTAAAACAATTTAATTTTCCTTCCAATCTCTCAGATCGTGAGTTACGATAAAATTAGGAATCAATCCTTGTGGATATGATACTCTACTTACTCACTCTATTACTTGAAACGAACGGTACACTTGCCATTTCGCAACATGTTCTAGAGAGAGAAATATTAAAGAACAAGAAAAACCACAAAATATATTAAACCCGTTGCTGCTTTGTTGCTTCCATTCTCTTCAACAAACCATGGATCTCATATTGCATTCTGCTTTTCATGTTGAAGTAATCATAGTGGGAATTTTGTAAGACATTGAGTTCATCAAATTTCTTCTTCCACTTTTCCTCTGCCTCATGCAAGTAAATCTTGCCAATCCTTTCTCCATACTCTTTTTCCATCTGTGCAGCCTTTGCCTTGATCATCTTCTGGAACCCCTCTGCCTCTCTCCTTGCCTCATCTGCCTTGTTTTGGAATATTCTGGCTTCGGCCTCTTTTATCCGCACGATGCTTTCCAAGCTTTCGAGCCCTCCTCCTTTCCCTAAGAGAGCCTCCAAGTGGAAATCAGTCTCATTTTTATGTTCACTTAAGAGGGAGGATTTGAGATCTTTTTGTTGAACATCATTTGACCTAGTGTAGCTCATGTCATAAGTGTATATTGGCATTAGAGAAGTAGATTGTGGAAGAGACGATGTTGTGTCCATTGTTGGGTTAGCCTTAGATGTTGACAAACCCTTTGAGGATATAGCAGAAGGAGGAAATTCAGACATGTCATCCGCATCTATTTATCCGGGAAAAAATTCGAAGTAAGATATCAATTATCATCAGTATAATTACATCAACCAAGCCTTTTTTATTTTAAAAAAATAAAACATAGCAAGCTCTAAGGTAAAAATGAAAAAGGATACACACTTGTGGGGACATTTGAATTTGATGGAATAATCTGTTTTCAATTAATTAAGTGGCTAATTCATCTCAGTCATTATTCACCAAAATCAAGCACCAGAAAACTAGAACCGATTATGTAACACATATAGATGCCTGTGTTAAAAGGACATTCCTTGTCTTTAATTTCTGCAATCTAGAATAAACAACTGAGTCAACAGGATATCAAATGCCCTACTGAGAAGGAACAAATGATTTATAAAGTACAAAGTCATTCCATAACCCAATTGTCAAATGACATAGAAATCTTGAATCAGTTAGACATCAAATGCCATAGTATGATAATTGATAACTAATCTTATATAATACTCTACATAGCTAGATCTGAAAATCATTTATATTATGCATAGCATTCTCATGTATTGTGGTTATAGAAATATAAGAAATGGAAAGATAACTCATTTTAAAAAGTTAAATAGCAAGTCAATACTCTGCAATGGTCTGAATGTCTGTCATTATTACTTTCTATAAAAGAAAATCTCCATATATCAACATTAATGTTTTATTCAACCACATCACATACTTTGAATAAAATTGATGTTCATTACTCATTCATGAAGAAAATAATGATACATTAATATTGCATGATTCCCATTTAAATGTTGTATGTTGTTTCATAACACAATTGTTTTGATAAACACTTGAACAGATAAATGAATATGAAAACTAACAGTTCAGAGACTTACAGTTGAAAAACTGTATGATGTGGTTGCAGGCATCCAAAGGAGAAACCAGTTTAGCATGAAGCTTTAACAGCATATCTTCCGTTTTAACATGCAATTCCTTCCCTTTGCGATCTTCACTTCCCTGGAAAATCCTCCTCACACAGTCGAGCTCTTTTGTCAAGGTTTCTAGCCCCCAATCCTTGCCACAACACACAAAGACATCTTTGACAAAGCCATACATTTCCGAAGCATGTCCACAGCCAATACAATGAAACTGCACCTCAGAGGTTCCAGAAGGACCCTTCAAACTAGGACCAGGTTTGATTAGATTCCTCTGAATGGCACAGGCAACATGACACCAGTGAGAACAAACATCACAACCAACCCAACTACAAGTGTTACTTGCACAATCAAAGCTCATACAAACAGGACACATGCAAGAACTGCAAAACCCCTTATTTCCTGAACAAATCTTGCAGTCACAGTAATCAACAGGAAGTAAGCTCTTGCAGTTCACATTTCTACATCTCATGTACAAGAAAGCATCCACCATCTCCGTGAATTGGAACTTACCGGACAAGAAACTCCCAAGTCCCATCTTGATGGAAGCCAAAATCTCTAGCTGCTGCTTATGAGACTTTGAAAGAGTCTCTCTGGTGAGGTCAGATCTTTGGTCTAGCTGGTTCTGGAGGCTCTCTAAGTTCCCTTTCTTCTCTGGCACTTCAATGAGACCTTTCAAGTGTTCCTTAATTGAAGTTATGACTTCTTCAGTGAACTCCTGAAATGTCAATGCCATGGCTGGGATAGACTCAGACACAATCTCTCTTAGAACTCTCTCTGATGTAGAAAACTGCATTTTCCCACAACTCACACCTTCTAAGCCTCTTAAATCCCCATAATTCTTTCCTCTTGAGATTTCTGATTGAGCTGCAAATCTCACTCTTGCAGGCAATTCTGAAGGGAAAAAAGATTGGTTATCTGAGCTAGTAGCCTTATACTGACTATTCTCTTGCATGAAGGAATGATTGGCCAAAGCAACCCCATCTCCAATTGGCTTGAACCTGCTATGAACCGAGCCATTAGTCCCCTCTCCACAATGCCAAATTTGATCATCTTTGCTGTGTGAATACTCAAAATTCTCGGTTGAATTTCGGGTGAGTGAGCAACTTTGGTTGTGTGAGAAAGGGTGAGAGTAAGAGTGAGCCACAGAAGCTGCTGTGTAATCATTTGAACACGAATTGATCGTAGTTGTGGTCCTTGTGGATGGCTTACAAGGCTTTGGCCTAACGAGTTGGTCGCCATTTTGCAAAGCGTTTGAGGCTGTGTGAGAGAGCGACACATCAGGCAAAGCAAGAGAGAGGCTAAGAGTCTCAAGCTTCTGCTTCTTGCTGCCACCATTCTTCTCCCTCTCACACTCTTCCTCAATGGATCTCTTTGAAGAATTCTCCTTAGTCTCACTCAAACTCAAGAAATCCCTCTCTACCCATTTCTCATCTTGATCTTGCTTTTGTTTTCCGATGGATATCTTCCTTCGAAGACAATCGTGTTCAAAGTACTGTTCCGCACTAAATGTGGAAACCTCTACCAACGACGATTTTAACCTTAATTCGTCACGCCAGATACTAACTCCTTCTACCATACCCAACCCAGGTAGGGATTTCTCATCCTCATCTGAATTCCCATAAACTACAACTTCTTTGCCCTTCACCAAGCTTCTATGACAAACCTCTCTCTCAACAAGACCCAATTTTGGGTTCTCATAGAGGTAGCTGAGGGTCAACTCTTGCAACCCAGAAGTGACAACCTTTGAGGGTGTTGACTGAGACACATCAAAACTCGGTTTTTTCTCTTGAGGGTGTTCCTTGTTGGCATGAGCAAAATCATGATGATGATGTGGTTGCACCTTGCTCCTTGAGTTCTCACCCTCGGAGCCAACGCCATTGGGAACAAGATCTTTGCCTGCAACCCAGAAGTGACAACCTTTGAGGGTGTTGACTGAGACACATCAAAACTCGGTTTTTTCTCTTGAGGGTGTTCCTTGTTGGCATGAGCAAAATCATGATGATGATGTGGTTGCACCTTGCTCCTTGAGTTCTCACCCTCGGAGCCAACGCCATTGGGAACAAGATCTTTGCCTCCAATCATGGCAGATGGAACAGGAAACAGGAAAATAAAGACAAGGAAAAGCGCTTACCAAAGGCAAAGACAGAGAGAAAGAGAAAGAGAGAGAACACAAAGACCAAAACTAAAACTGTGTTTGAAACACGAAACAGGGATAGTTCCGAAAAACAAGCGAGAATCGCGGGCGTTTCTCCTTGGTTCCGAGCGTCGGTTTTGATTCCTCAATCAACACGAGACTGATAACTCAACTCTGCAACGCGTGGGAGTTTCACTTTTCAACCGTTTACTTTAATATTTAAAATTATACAAATATAATTTAATCTTTAAAATTATTAAAAAATTAATTTACGGAATGTTTTTTCCATGTTCTAACCGCTTAAAGCATCAATTAAGCAGAAAAACTTATATTTGACTATCTTAATATGCAAAAATTTAAGTCAACAAAAATAACACACAAGTAAAATTGATTTCTAACTAATGAGATAAACCACACAACAAATAAGATTAATTTCTAACTAATGAGATAAGAGATATTCATAATCTCTAATCTAAAAAAAAAAAAAAGTATTTTTTCCATTTAATAAAAGTCACTTTTTTGTTGAGTCAATAAAAGTCACATACTTATCATATCTATCATATTTATCATACATCACAAATAATAATTAGATGAAAGAATAATTTTTTTATATTAAATATATATTATTTAATTTTTTAACATCATTTAATTATCCATTTGTCATTCTTAATAAATTAAAGATTAATA
This sequence comes from Glycine tomentella, assembly GCA_007407185.1. Taxonomy (NCBI): domain Eukaryota; kingdom Viridiplantae; phylum Streptophyta; class Magnoliopsida; order Fabales; family Fabaceae; genus Glycine; species Glycine tomentella. The sequence continues at coordinate 49,579 of PYAF01000216.1, read as the reverse complement.
CTTATACATTAATAATATAAAATAATTTTATATTATTAATTATAAATCATTATTTAAATTATTTTAAAATAATTATTTTAAAAATCAATAAATTATCATTCATGATGAATTATAATTAGATATATAAAAAATGTATAGTATTTGTATATAATCTTTTGCCCCTTTATGATGTTTCAGTTGTGCCAACTCTACCTCCACGTCGTTTCATGTTTCTAGCGGTTATATTTTCTCCTTTATATTTCAAATCCTTTTCCACATTTCATTTCTTCTATTCCTTATCGCGAGCATTTTGCCTCTGCTTTTCTCTACCAACTTCCTCTGCATTTGCGCGTTCTTCTTCCTGCTGTTCATATATTTAGTACATATAATCATGTGATTTAATAGCCATAAATCTGTACATTTAATCATGTAATTAATTTTAAAAAAATATATTTAGTACATATATTTTTAATTGATTTTGTTCTGTTATTTTATGAATAGAAGTGTCCATCAAGGATTGCTGGTAATTTAATGTTGGATCAAATTCTCTCTTCAGGTATTTATATGGAAGAAAATATCTTCAGAAGATGATCACTATGCACGAAGCAATACTCAACCAGTGGAGTGAGGTGTGTGCACAGTGTGAATGAAGAACAGAGAGAACGAGAATGTGTGTACCTTTTCCTCTGCAACCATCTCTTATTTATACTGCACATACCTCTTGGTTAGTTGTGGATCGTCCCCAAGAATCACGACCGGGATCTCTAACGGCTTGTTATCACGATCTCCGTAGTTGACAAGGTCCACGTTCTGCTTTAGTTAAAATCTTTAGTCCATGATTCCTTAATGGGCCCTAGCACTAGGCCCAATTGTAGAATCCGTAACAGTTGCCCCCCAACCCGGTTGTCGAGGTCTCTCGACAGTCGGGGTGCATTTAGGTTGACCCCTTCCTGCTCAACTTATTGATTTGTTTTGCGGACCACCTGATGTTCATCATATTTCGGGATGTTCTGTCTCTCACCTCGGCCATTTATTCTGGGGTTCTACTTCAAACCAATTCATTTCCTTGTCCTAACCGAGATGTTGTTTTACCAGGTTCATTTGGTTCCCAGGGTATTGTTTCACCGGGCTCATTTAATCGATTCATTTCCACGCAGATGGGATGGAGAAGGTCACTGTGAAACGCTGCCATTATCTCTTATTCGTAACTGTGAAACGCTGCCATTATGTCTTATTCGTCACTGTGAAATGCGCCGCCGTTTCATTTCACGCTTTAATCATGACGTTTGGACCTTCTTGACTTTATTGCCCCCAACTATTAAATGGACTTTACTCTTTTGCCCCTTTATGATGTTTCAGTTGTGCCAACTCTACCTCCACGTCGTTTCATGTTTCTAGCGGTTATATTTTCTCCTTTATATTTCAAATCCTTTTCCACATTTCATTTCTTCTATTCCTTATCGCGAGCATTTTGCCTCTGCTTTTCTCTACCAACTTCCTCTGCATTTGCGCGTTCTTCTTCCTGTTGTTCATCATTTCACCACCAAACTCTTCTAATATTTCTCTACTACTAGGTATCTTTCCTTCCCTAAAACTTCTCTTTACAATTTCATCGTTTATTAGGATTTCATTATTCCTTTTGTCATCCTTGTAATCGCGCATTATTTTTGCAACTTTTGCTTTGTTCCTTTTCTTCTTCTGGGTTTTTTTTTTTTTTTTTGTTCCTTTTCTTCTTCTAGGTTTTGTTTTTGTTCTTGAGTTATTTTCTTTATTCCTCATTTTCACCCTTTCACAAGATCCCACTTCTTCTTCTAAAATGAAACTCACTCCTGAAGAAGAAGCACAATTGCGGAAGGTACTTCCGCGCAAAATTGGGTGGTGGAACTTTGGGTTTCCCCTTTCAGATGAAGATAGGGAAAAAGATCTCTTACAAGGATCCTCTAGTGGTTCTAGTCACGCAAAGAAACCCAAAACTTCAAACCCTAGGATTCCCCTTGTCTCTGAACCTGAAAGTTGTCCCCCTCTAACTTTAAATTCTGCACCTCAAATTCCCTTCTCATCTTTAGAGCAAAATGACTCTTTGGTCTGCGCCTTTGAAAGCCAGTTCGATCCATGCATAGATTGTGTCACTGAGAGTTCCCATTTTATAAAGTTCGGGTTCGACTTGAAGGCTGAGTCCATACTTGAATCATGCTGGCATAACTCGGTTCTCGTGCAAAAAATAAACCCTTCTCGGCAACTTAGGCTCGCGGACCCGTGTGAACCTCCTCACCCCAGCCCAAACACCGAGAGTCTGAGGACGTCATTGTCATCCTGGATGATCCTTCTCCACCTCGCATAGTTGATATTTCTCCAAGTATGTCGTTGCTTTACTAACTATGACTTTTTCTTTGCCGTAGGTAATTATGGACTCATCTTCATCAGAACTAGTTGTTGAGTCGCAATTTGCCGAGTCACAGCCGAACCTTCCCTCTTTGGCTCTAATTGGCAAATTTCCTTGGGTAACCCAAGAGGTCTTACGTTTCCATTCTGACTTAGACCTCGGGAGCATTGCTGCGCTCCCGGTTGGAAATCAAGATGGTTTCTACGTCCGTGCCCCTGACCCGGATGAGCTCATCTGTTCTTTCAGGGAAGGGGATGAGCACAATTTCTTCTTTTTTTATAAAGATGTAACTACCTGTTTAGGTATTCGTTTTCCATTTTCAGATTTCCAAATGCAAGTCCTAAACCATCTGAATTTAGCTCCCTCCCAACTTCACCCCAACAGCTAGGGTTTCATTCAGTCTTTTGAATTTTTCTGTCAGCATCTAGGAATTCCTTGTATAGTCTATCTTTTCTTTTATTATTTTACTATACACACTGCTAGGACGGGTAGGGAACCTCCCAACAAAAAGGGATGGACTTCCATCCGGGGTCATTCGGACCGTAAGCTATTCACGATCTTTGCAGAGTCCTTCAAACACTTCAAAAGCAAATACTTCAAGGTTATCGCCGAACCCGACAAACAACCTTTTTTCCTTTCTTCTCCGGAATCCCGGGATGTAGAGTGGAAGTTTACACTCTACTAGACCCACACTCACCATGAATTTCCATCAGCCTCCTATCGTTTCAAAGAAATGAATCTATTAGATTCCGACGCTTCATTAGTGGCTCGGATTGAGGCGTATAGGGAAGCACATGGATTGCTAAATATTGCGTCATATATTTGCGATTACCGATCCGGGTTCTCCTTGGGATTTATGATAAACGCATCTGATTTTGATTTATGATAAGTATTTTACTCTGCTCTAACTATTTTATTTTCGTTTGCAACTAATATGGGACCACAACCCACCTCCCCCACTCCAACTGGACCTGATGCGGCCCCGGTCGCAGATTCTGCTGCTTTGACAGTAGCCCCGGCCAACCTAGCTGCCAAGCCGTGCCAGCCACCCGCCCAACGTGCTAACCCCGGCAAGCGACAATAGCCGGGTTACCTCAACTACGTTGGTGGTAAAAAGAAAAAACAGAAGGCTGCAGATGTGGCTCAGCTGAAGGAAAAGCCCACCAATCAAAACATCCCGGCTCCTTCTGCGGTCATGAGGACTGCTGCTTCCCCACCTCCCCCTCTAATCTGCACTTCTACTTCTCCTCCTCCGGCCACGGCTTCCAGATTAGGCCGACTTTGGGATAAGGGAGTTGATGAGGAGGTGGTTGATGTTGTCAAGGCTCTAAAGCGTTTCTGGGATTTGAGCCCTCTTTCCCATGATGACCTGCAAGAGCTCAATGTCATCCAAGAAAATGGCTTGAAGTGTGCTGCCCTAGTTCAAAGCTTAGCCACTTTGAAGACCAGGCAGGACAAGCTATTGGACGAGCTCAATGCATCACAGGAGGAGACTCGAAAGACCCATCAAGAGCTTCTTGCCTTACAAGATATCTCGGCCTCCCTTTGCCAAGAACTTCAAACTGCGCTGGACGCCACTGAAAGTGCCCAGTTAACCTTGGAAACAGCCCGCAAGAAGCACACACACCTGACTGGGAACTTGAATGAGCTGAAAACAGCTTTGGAACTGGCCCAACAGGAGCGCAAAGAGGCTAAGTCCAAACTGCGTAAGGCCGAGGAGGAGTTGCATAAGGCTGAGGAGAAAGTTGCCGAGGTGAGGGAAACCTTGGTTGTGACGGCGGAGGAATCCTTCAACAATGCACTGGACCAGATGCATTATCTGAACCCGAGGCTCGAGCTGAACACCACAGGGGCGCATTTTAAAGCCTATGTGGATGGCGACAAGCTGGTCCCTTCATCCCCTTGCGAAGACTCAACCATCCTGATGGATGAGGATTTGCCGCATGGAGAGGAGGTGACCTCTACCGTTCAAGCTCAGACCCCGGCGGCATAAAGATGTGAAGGGGCAAAATGTCGGTTTGATATTGTAACTTGTTTTTAAATTTCTGAACATTGCCGGGTTTAATCCTGGTTTATTTGTAATTGACAATTTACTCTTATTTGAAAATTTATTTTCTTTTGACATATTTGATCACTTCGTCTAAATACGCCTGAATCCGTAGTAATTCGAATTCTTATTATTTGGCCAAGTTATCCATCGCGCGCTTAATAAATATTAGTTTGGTTCCAAAGACCAAGTATTGTTTAATACAGATTTACTTTTCTGTGGCTTTGTCTGGGCTACATTTCCCATATTTGATCCTGACAATGACTAACATGCTATATATATAGGGTCCGGCCTAGCTGGATGCCCCATGTTCCAACTTGATCAGGGTTTAAATAGCACATCGATCATTGCCAAGATATTACTGATTACGGTACCCCGTAGATTTCATTAACTTCTATGCATTTTTGCACAAATAAGTTAAAGATCCAAGTACTTTCATATTACGATTTCCAATCGAATTATATGACAAATCGTGCCTTCAGTGAAAGGGAAAAATATGAATTCCGAGTTTATCACACCGCGGCTCATACCCTCAATAAGGAAACAACGAAATAAGTGATAAATGAAATTATTAACTCCATCACATGAAAAAGATGGATCTTATTAATAATCAATCAGTTGGATTACAAAACAATTTGTGATCTTAATGAAAGAGAACCATATAAGCCCGAGGTTAATAACTTCTTGTACCCCAGCTTATACTCTCAATAAAAGATAAACCCGCAAATCACATTACATTGTTAATTCCAACACGGAAAACAAATTCCTCTTTTGCCATATGGCTTATTATTCTTTCCAGCTGGCCTGGAACTAGCTGTAATATGTCTTCAATTTGTCTGCAATCCAGGTTCGTTTGATGGCCTTTTCCTCAAGGGTTTTGATGTGTTGCAAACACATCTTAAATATAGCATTAGTTTAGGTCATATTTAGAGTAAAATAGTTAGAAAATAGTATAAGAATTAGGCATATTTAGTATATTATGTTATATAAAGCATTTTAATACCAATTAAGTGTTTGCAGGCCAAAACAAGGGAAATTAAGAGCAAATAAAGAAGAAAACAAGAGCTGCCATCTCACGCGCATCGCGCCAAATCCACGCGATCCACTTGGTTGTCCAGAAACTATCACGCGAC
>PYAF01000216.1:26616-43937 GCA_007407185.1 Glycine tomentella | reverse complement strand
AAGCATGAATAGCTTGGTCAAGTTCAGAATTTACCTCATCTCCTTCACTTAGCAAATCATCATCATCATCATTGATGGTGGAGGTGAGACACATGTTGGCTTCTTCATTTTCTGTAGAAGAATCTGAAGTTGTTGACTCATTATCCTCCCAAGCTATGTATGCCCTCTTTCCTTTTCCTTCCTTTTTCATCTTGTTTTCACCTTGTTGCTTCCTCAAGTAGATTGAACACTCTGATTTGATGTGACCCGGTTTGCCACACTCAAAACATGTGAAATTTTTGTCAATCTTCTTGTTGAGGTTGTTGTTGTTACTGCTGTTTTTGTTCCCTTTGCTGAACCTTTTATTCTTATTTTTCCTCAGAAATTTGCTGAACTTTTTCACTACCAAGTTCACATTATCTTCATCATCCTCTTCACTTGTTTCCTCTTCCTTTTCAGCTTTCAAAGTTGCAGCTTTCAAGGCTATGCTTCTTGTTTTCTTTTCTGCATCTTCACAAGATGTTAATTGATACATTTCTAATTCATATTCAAGAAGTTTACCAAATAGTGCAGCCATAGACATCTTTGACAGATCTTTAGACTCCTTGATTGCTGTAACTTTTGGTTGCCAATGTCTTGTCAAGAACTTCAATATCTTGATGTTAAGCTCTTCAGTGTCAAAGACCTTTCCTAGACCCAATAGGTGATTTACAATGTGTGTAAATCTGGTCTGCAGCTGTGAAATGCTTTCATTGGAGTTCATCTTAAACATTTCATACTCATGAATCAAAGCATGCTTCCTTGACCTTCAAACTTTCTCAGTTCCTTCATGAGTAATTTCCAGCATCTCCCACATCTCTTTTGCACTTGTGCATCTCACAGTGCTGAAAAATTCATCAGAGGAAAGTGTAGAGGTGATTATATTTTTAGCTTTAAAATCATATTGGGCAACTCTTTGTTCAGCCTCAGTCATCTCATCCCATTCTTTGGGAATCAACTCATTTGCAACATTTTTCTTTGGAATAAAGGGGCCCTTCTCTATTGCATTCCATGCTCCTGGGTCATTTGATTGAATAAAGATTTTCATTCTATTTTTCCAAAAACTGAAGTGTTCCCCTTCAAACATAGGAGGTCTGTTTAAAGAGGCACCCTCCTTAAAGGTTATTTGAGAAGTATTCATGTTTCTTTCTGAAAAGAGAAAGTGATCTTGAATATCTTACAAGAACCAGCTCTTGATGCCAATTGAAAATAAAAGGAATACTTCAATAAAACCAAGAGGGGGGTGAATTGGTTGAACCTTGGTAAATTAAAATTTCAAATCAGAGTTTCTCCACAGGATCTTTATCACTTTAAAAAAATTGTTCTAATACCAAGAATCAATATTCAATCAAATTCCTTTTTCAAGAAGAATAGAAAATAGAGTGTAACTTTTTGTGCAATGAAATTGATTCACAAACAAAGCAACTAAAAGATAAATAGGTGAGAAGAAAGATTAGCCACAGATTTTTATACTGGTTCACTTCAAACACTATGGAGCTACATCCAGTTCTTCCACTCAACACTAGAGTAGAGTTCCACTATTGCAAAAATATCCTTACAAGCAATTACAAGCCTCTCTTTATCAACCCTAGATAAAGTTTAGAAGTCTAAAACCTATTAGACCCTTAGAGACCAAAATCCACATTGAGAACACTACTCAACTGTCCTTAGAGAAACACTATCTCTAACCTTGAAAGAAACCCATTTGCAATAGACTAATCTTTTCAGAAATTCAAAGAACAATTTTACACCTTCAAAGAATAAGGAAAGATATCACCTGATAATCCAAGAACTCATGCACATGAATGATTCATCAGATTGAATGACAAATTACTAACTCAATGTATTCCTTTCCTTATGCCTTGATGAACAATGATGCTTCACACTCTTGAATCAAACAATCATATGAATCTGTGAAGCCTAAGTGTTTAGTAACTCAGAAAATTCACTAATGAAAGCTCAACAAAGTTTGTGATTGCTCAGAATTCGAAATCTCAAAAGTTACAACCCTCAGAATAGTGGGTTCTATTTATAACAGTTTTCTAACTGAAAATAATCGATTAAACCCGTTCCAGTAATCGATTATTTAGCAGTAATCGATTAAATCAAGGTTGTAATCGACTAAAATGCTCCTAGTAAGTTCTGGGCTTGAGCTATGAACAATATAATCCATTATTCCGTGAAGTAATCGATTAAGACAGTGAGCCATGATTTCTTCATGTATGAATGTAATAGCATGTAATCGATTACCAGTTTATGTAATCGATTAAGACAGAGTGACCATATTTTCAAGAATGAACCATGTAATCGATTATCACGTTGTGTAATCGATTAAATACCAACAGGTCATGTATTTCTAAGTAAACATGTAATCGATTACCAAATTCTATAATCGATTAAGACAGAGAGTTCCATCTTTCATAAAAAGCCTGAGTAATCGATTAATTCGATATGTAATCGATTACAATGATCATGATTTGTTTTCTAAAGGGCACGAAGAACAAAATAATCAATGTCATAGACTTTGTAATCGATTAATGCAGTGGGAACCTATTTCTCCAAAAACTTTGTAAATTTAAATGCCTTTCTATTTAAATGCTTTTACTATGATCTTTAATCTATCAATCCTAGATGAATGATTCATGCATGATATGCTCAATTGGATTATCAGATCATACACTTCCTTTTACATTAATTAAATTGGTCTTCAAGCTTTTCATGGAACTTTTCCTTTGAGCATGTTGAAAGCACAAAACTCTTGAAGCTTGATCCTTATTCATTGATGCTTGGCTTCACTTGAATCAACAATCTCCCCCTTTTTGGCTTTAAACATGCCAAATCTTCAATTTGATTAAGCACAGATACTTGGGAATTATTTTGAACAGTCATTGTTGAACAAGCTTCTATAAACCTGAAAGATTTCAATACCTTGCTAAGAACCAAGTGTTAAAGCACATGTGATACATGATTTATTCAATTAAGCATTATACCAATTGATTGATTTCCTTTTTATACCATTACTCCCCCTAAATTTCAGCATATATTCAGATCAAATTTTTGACAAAAAGTTGAACAAAAAATAGGGGCAAACAGAGTGCTTTTGAACTCACTCCCCCTTAATCAATTCTCCCCCTATTTGGCTTGTTAAAAGTCAAAAATAAGGTAGGCACATCAGATATAAAACTGAAATTGCATTGTCGATTAATATGATTAACATATGGGGCAGTACATAAAGGAAATTTAAAACAGACTATGAAAGAAAACATAACATAACACAGTCCATTACAAACAGAAAAATAAACTAAACATAAACTTGAAAAGCCATAAACGATCAATCCTAGAATTCAACAGAGGCTTTATCATCCATGTTAGCCTCAATAGCATCCAATCTTTCTCTAATATCTTCTAAGGCTTCATGGGTTTCAGCCTTGAAGTCTTCTTGAAGCTTCAGCATAGAGTCCATCTTTTGAATCATCAAGGATTCAAAATCAGAGAAGGCTTGTTGTGGTTGCTGTTGATGTTGTGGTTGACCCTCATCTTCTGAATCAGCAGCCATCTCTCCTTGCTCAGCAGCTCCAATCTGGGCAGCCATTACCCATCCATTTGGAGTCTTCCTCCTACCCATCTTAGTAAGATTTTTTTCCTTAATTTGGCTATTGTAGGAGAGGGTATTATCTATGACTTCATTTTCAACATCTATGTTGAAATGATCAATGAGTCTAGATACAAAAACTGGATAAGGGAATGGTCATTTCCATACTTCATTTCATGCAAGCTAGCCTCCTTAATATTCGGTTTCTCATAATTGAAATCTTGTACCAACCTAACCTGCGTTCCCTTATTTTCCATGTGCACTAGCCTCCTGCATTTCCTTATTTCCATTATTCATTCACGAGCTTGTTGCTGCATTTGCTATTTTTTTAAGGACAATTGGAAGTCGTAGCCCATGGCTTGACTTAGAAGTCGTAGCACATGGCTCGAATTCATAGTCGTAACAATAGGCACAATTTTAGTTATTTTTAGGGTGGGGTGTTCAGGAGTCATGGGTTAAGGCATGACTTTAAAGTCGTGTTTAGTTTTTTTTTTTAAAAATAATATATGTTATATGTTAATATTCTTTTAGGGTTTTAGTTAATTAAAAATGTTATATTTTATAAGTAAATATTTTTTTTGAGTTTTAGTTAATTAAAAATGTTATATGTTATAAGTAAATATTTTGTTAGGATTTTAGTTAATTAAAAATGTTAAATGTAATAAATTAATGTTTTTTAGGGTTTATTTATTTAAAAGTGTTTTATGTTATAAGTTAATATTATTTTAGGATTTTACTTATTTAAAAATGTTATATGTTATAAGTTATTATTATTTTAGGATTTTACTTATTTAAAATTGTTATATGTTATATGTTAATATTATTTTAGGGTTTTATTTAATTAAAAATGTTATATGTTATAACTAAATATTTTGTTAGGGGTTTACTTAATTAAAAATGTTATATGTTATAAGTTAATATTATTTTAGGGTTTCACTTATTATTATTTATACAAAAATGTTATAAGTTATAATTAATTAAATACAAAAATATTGTACATGAAATGAAAGTTTTGGTTTTTGGAGGCTAAAACACTATTCACTATTCATGAAAAAATGTATTATTTTCATCTTCATTCATCTTTATTATAAAAGGGACGATGGCTGATACTCAAACTCACTCATAATCTTCTCATTTAATGTTAGGATCTTTCATATTTCACAAATACTATTCATCTTTCATCTTCACATTTGCCTTACGATCTTTCTGGTATGTTTTTTTATTTAACGTTAGATACTGTAAATTATATACATTTTGACTAATAAATTAAATTTTTATATTTTTAGAGATGGCTAGCAAATAACACATAATAAGAGGTAATGTTAACGACTTTAGTGACGAGGATCAAGAGAATGATGTTCACGAAAGTGGAGAACCAAACAATCAAAATCAATGTGATTAATCTTCATATTTTGAAACTATTAACAACCAACTTTCATAAGATTTATAGTACTCAAATCCTTATCAGAACAGAGGAAGTGACAGTACGAATTGTTAAAATAGAATAGTGTCACAAATTTTAGAGAGGAAATTCTTATTGAATTCAAAACAGGTGTTGGCTTTATAGCTTTACAAGATAGAAACTGAAGCCATAATTGAACCATGTTTTACATGGCCTACAACGTGGTGACTAATTGATAAAAAAATATCCTAACCCATATCTCCACATCCCTGAAGAATAGGACTTTTATTTAACAAACTAATAAACCCAAAGAAAGCGAGTAACAATAAAAAATACTAACTGAATATTAGTCCAACATTCCCTCCCTTAAACTATATGCATAAAAGCATTTAGTTTATCATTGAAGCTTCAACCATTCCCAGCATATTCCAGAGTTCTAAGAATTGTTCTAACTTGAGAGGCTTTGTCATTATTTCTGCAACTTGTTCTTGAGAATTGCAGTAGCTCAACTCCACAACTTTGTCTCTTGCCAAATCTCTAAGAAAATGAAACCTTATATTAATATGCTTGCTTCTACCATGAAAAATTGGATTCTTGGACAATTTTATAGTAGAGCTATTGTCACATTGAATCATGATACTCTTCTCTTCTTTATGACCCAGTTTCTGTAACACCCTTCTCAACCAAACACACTGACAAGCACAAAATGCAGCAGCTATGTACTCATCCTCAGTAGTAGACAATGTCACTAAAGGCTATTTCTTAGAAGACCATGAAACTGAAAACAATAGGAATACCCACAATAACCAAGAGGGAGGTGAATTGGTTTGATCTTGGTATTAATTTTTTTTTTTTATAAAATCAGAGTTAAAGGATCTTCATCACTTTTAAACCAAGAATACTTTTAATCAATCAAATCACTTTGCCTAAGAAACCAATAGCTCAAAACAAAACTTGTTGAGTAATGATAATGATGCCAAGAACAAATGAATAAGATAACTAATAAAGATGAAAGAATCGAAAAGCAACTCAAGAATTTATACTGGTTCACTTTTCAACAGAATCTATATCAAGTTTCTTCTAATCAACACTAGATTAGAGTTCTACTATCATAAATTCCAGTTCTTACAAGCTTTACAACAAACTCTCTTTATCAACACTAGATAAAGAATAGAAATCTAAAACCCTATTAGACTTCTAGTGAGCAAGAACCAGAGAACACTACTCTGTTCTTCCCTAGAGAACACTACTCTAGAACAAGCTTCAAAGAACCCTTTTACAATAGCATCAAATAACAAACAATTCAAAAATCGAATACAACCAAAGACAATGGAGAGAAACAACCTGATGATCCAATGAATATGAATGCATATGAGTTACCAATCAGAGTTGATTGCAGAAAAAGAATTCCAGAACATGCTCTCCATCATTCCTTTGAAATCTCTTGCCCAAGAAATTTTCAATACCCATGAAGATTAAAAAGTGGGACAAGAGCTTAATTAACTCAGAAAATCACTTTCAAACTCTTAGAAGGCTTGTGTATATTCAGAAAATTCAAAGTGTTCAAGTTTTTTTTCAAGCCAAACTTCCTTTCTATTTATAACAACTTTTGTAACAACCTGTAATCGATTACACGTGCCAAATAATTGATGAAAATAGCTTATGTAATCGATTAAATTGTCAGTTAATCAATTAAAGTGTTCAAGGCTACATTCTGGTTTTCACAACGAACAAAATAATTGATTAACCCGAGTTGTAATCGATTAAAATAGAAAAATTTTATTTCAGAAACAACTTGTGTAATTGATTACATTTTATGGTAATCAATTAAAGCAGTGAAGCAAGCTTTTTTAAATAGCTTATATAATTGATTATGAATAATGGTAATTGATTAACACGGCAATGCATAAAATCCATTTTACACTATGTAATCGATTACAAGAGTTGTGTAATCGATTAATATGTTCATCAAAGCTTTTCCAGTTTCAAATACGAACCAAATAATCGATTAATCCACTGAGTAATCGATTAAAACGGTGAAATTACATTTTTCCAAAAACATTACTCAATTAAATCCTTTTTCAAATTGTGAGTAGCTTTGATATTTCAATGAAAACATTCAAGCATGTTAATGATTATGTGCATGCAATGCAAGGATCAAAAGATTGTCTTCTCCTACACTTCATTTGAATTACAACCTTCAAGGAATGTGAAAAGCTCAAAACATTCTTCTAAGTCATAGGTTTCATTCTTCTTGTTAGTCCCCCTATATCCAACAATCTCCCCCTCTTTGGCTTTGAACATGCCAAATATTTGATTGACCATGTGTTTGATTTTTGATGTACTTTGAGGGATGATAATAGAAGTCTTGAACTTTGTTAACCTGAAAACAAATAAGCCTCTTTGTCAAGAACATGTGTTAAGAGATATGCTTGTGTAACACCTCATTTTACTATCTTGTATTTTATTGATTTTAAATGAAATTTCTTTTCCGCTTTCATTAAAATTATCTTGGTTATAAATTCCACGGAAAATTCTTTTTCTTTTTGCTTAGAATAATTCATACGAACGGTATTCATCATCACTAGTGTAACCGTGTTCGTTCGAAGTCCATAATAATTAAATTCAATCCATAATACAGTCCATAATACAGTCCAAAATATACAGTCCAAAAAAATATACAAATGGATCTAAAGTCTAGTTCAAGTTACACGTCCAAAATACAAGTCATCAAAATATCTTCATCATCTCTTCTTCACAATCATCCTCTGCTTTACTGTTCCTCTGCTCGCCCAAATAAATTGAGGTCATCGCAGGTGTCAACCATAGACACAAAATAGGGTAAGTTTATGACAAACATAGTTTGAATAAAAGAATACATACACAGATGGTCATAATATCATTCATAAAATAAGATGCATGGATGATGTATAAATCTCTATTCAAATGATGCATGACTCTCTCATCATCTTCTCAAATGGTACCATAGTCAAGATAGCCCCACTCTCTCTGTGGCACAGAACTTATCCAATCAGTCAGGGTAGGTCGGTGTTGTAATAGGAAGGTCACCTCCATCCATGTGATCATCATGGTGGTGTGGTCCTCACCGCCACAACTACCCCCAGCTCAGACTCCTTTTGTCTGAACGCATGGACTCAGTCAAGCTATCTGATACACCTCTTCTTGAGGTAACGCGGCTTAACCCCCGCAGGGCATATGCATATGAAACATGCATGTATGATTCTCTTTTATCTCATATTTACTCTTTAGTATTAATCTCCAATTTATATCTCATATGCTTTACTAACCATTTAACATAAATCCAGCACAGAACTCAGCTCAACATATCATTCATGTATAAAGATTTATAGAAACACTCAACAACACATGGATTTCATAACAAGTCATATAAATTTCCAACAACACGTGAAATTCATAAAACACTTAGTAATACATGAATAGAACACACTCAAACAGTTTATCAAACACATGGTGTGCAAGCTTTGTTTTATAGAATACTTTAAAGAAAACTATACTTAAACTATAGTTAACGTTGATCTTTATAAAGTTCAATATGATAAGCATACTTTCAACATAAAATGGATAGGCTCAAAGATTTATAGAACACTTAAAACACTTAAGCTTTAGTAAAACATTTAGCACAACCTCTAAACTTTAATAAAACATTCCATGATTTTAATCAACTATTTTCTTAAAATAGTCATAACACATATAGATTTAAGTCACTTAGCATTTACCCATTAAGCTAGTTTCAAGTTATTTATTCAACCAAGCATTCATTAAACCAAAATCAAATCACTTATTCAAATAATCATTTTATTTAACAATCTTTATTTCTTTGAGGTATTTACTCAAACACCTAGTATGCAAGGCTAATTCTTTGTAGAAACCAATAAGAATCTTAATATTCAAACTTTATTTATCATAAACTTCTCATACCTTGCTTTCTCCTTTAAAATTTGCTAGCCTTGCTCCTAGTTCTCCTAGTGCTTCACGTGAGGTTTCCAAGGGTGTAGGCCTTTGTTTTGTGTTAAACAAAAGGTAACAAAGATGGAATATTTGGAAAGTGATGGAAGTGGGATGTTTATGCACGTAGCTTCCTTTGGACCAGCCTTCAATTTCGGTCCCCTCCCTCTTTTATATAAGCTTGTTGGTCTTGCTTTTGCTACAAATATCTTAAGCATTTATAACCTAGCTTTCCATGTGCTTTGATCCCATTGGCTCTTCATTTTCCACCCTACAAGTGTCCCTTCTTGAAAATTCTATAGCATTCTCCTTTGTTCCTTATTTGCACGTTGGTTTCAAGCTTTGTGGAGGCATCCTTATTTGTTTACTAGTTAGGAAAATATCTTAAAGTTATGTTGACTAATTTTCCAAATGGACCAATGGCAAGTGTTCAAGCTTTTCTACCAACCAAGTGTCTTTATCCTTGAATATTCTCACCATTTCTTCCTCTTTCTTGATAGTATACGTATGGTAACTTGGCTTGGAGTGCAATTTTCACCAATTTTCGTGGAATAGGAAGATTTTGTGTTTTTCCTTCATTCTTAAATTTACCCCAAAACCCGTTTTAGTAAAATATTGGTTCTGGATTCGTTAACCGTTGGATTTCCTTAACATTTTAAACGCATACTCATATCTCACATATATAACTTTGACCGTTGGGATTTTTGAAATAATACCTATAACTGTCTACGTGTTCTGCCAAAGAAGATAAGATAAGATTTTTGCTTTTTAAGAAAAATCTACTTAAACTAAATCTACACCATACAAGTGTTTTGACACTTGTTCAATTTCATGAAGCCTTCTCTTAATCTCCTTCCAAGTGTCCCTTTGAGTTGGCAAAATCATGAAGCTTCACTATTATTTTCCAAGCTTCACATAAATGTTAGAGGAAAAATCTTCATCATGTGCCTTACAAGTGTCCTAACACTTGTATTCATTACATAGCTTCACTTTTGCAAGTGGCTTTCATGAATATTCTCCTCCTTTCTACATGGTTCTTCACATACTCTTCACACCTAAGTTTTCTTCCTTTTATATCATTGGATGTTTAAGAAAAACCTAATTCCACTTATAGTTTCCTGTTACAAACTACCTGTTATCTAAGAGTATTATGTATTTCCATCATAAATATCTATTCAAAATATCTAAGGGTGTTCTTGTCCTTTCCAAAATATTCAAGGGTGTTTATGTAAGTTTCCATTCTAAAACATCTTTCTAAAATATCTAAGGGCAATTTTGTAATTTTCAAAATATCCAGGGGCATTTCTGTCATTTTGACCTCAAGGACATTTTTGTCATTTCTACTTTATGGTAAGGGCAATATGGTCATTTTTCCCCAAATCTTTCCGTAATGTTTCTAATTGATATGTCACCCCTATAATCAAATCTTTCCTAACTTAAGACTTTCATAAATATCTATTGAACTATAGTTATGGAAATTTTTGGGGTGTTACAACTTGCATAAACATTAATCATTAACTTGCAGTAGTTGCTTCCTTAGACTTAATTTGCTCCCCCTTACTTAGATAATTCATCAGTTTTAATTTGTGCAAAACACAGCAGAAAAACAGAGCACAACAGAGAACAAAACAAAGTATAACAAAGTATGATATCAATCAATATTTCTCCCCCTATTTGGCTTATCAAAGACAAAAGATAGCACAACAAATAATAAAAAAAAAACAAAAGAAAAACAAACTAAAGCAAGAAGAGGAAATACAAGAAACCTAAGCTAGTTTATCAAAATCATCAAGTACAAGCATAGCTTCTATGTTCTTTAGCCTAGATTTCATCTCATCCAGAGATGAATTGGTCTCAGCCCTGTGCTCATGATGTAGGGACAATAAGGCATCCATCTTTTGAATCATGAGAGATTTAAATGGACTGTAAGATGGTTGAGTAGGGCCTTCATCTTCAGCCTCTTCATCAGCTTCTTCGTCATTACCAGCAGCAGGGATTTGTTGGCTAGATGATACAATCCTAAAACCAAGACAAGTGAAGGAAGACTTGGAATTACACATGGATGCACTTCCTTTGGTGATTAAAGGGCCAATGACAAGGGCTAGGGCTCAAATACTCCAAGATCATATACAATTCAACCTCAATCACTTGGAGAACCATGGAGAAGGCTACAAAATGCTGAATTTATCTATTGTAATCGATTACAAGTAGCCTGTAATCGATTAAATACTTTGAATAAATGTTAGAATTGTCAATAGCTCTGCCATAATCGATTATTCCGTCTTGTAATCGATTACAAAGAAGTGTGAGTTCCTGTCATAATCGATTAATTCTGGCTTGTAATCGATTACCTAGTTTTGGGAGCTCCTGTGATAATCGATTATTTGGAGAGATAATCGATTATTTTGTTCATGCTCAGTTTCTAGGACTGATATGAGCAATGTAATCGATTACCAAGAGTTAGTAATCGATTATTTGATTCAAAATAATCGATTACTATTCGAAATAATCGATTATTACCATTTTTGCTGCAGAGGCGCCATTTTCAGTTTTTAAACAGCTGTTTAGATAGCTTCCCTTGGAAGTTACATTTGTATTTCATATAGGATGCATTTACATTACATTTGGCTTTAAATTCGTGGTCTATATAAACCACAACACAACAGATTGTAAGGATTTTTGGTGAAATGAAATTAGAATGCACTTTGTGTGTGGGAGGTTGAGAGTTATTCTCCCTTGTTCTTAGTGAAGAACTTCTTGTTTCTTATCAATAGTTTCTGAGCTATTGTGGTGATTCTTGCAAGACTTATTGGAATTCCTATTCCATGGTGTCAATCCAAATCCACTTCTAATCTTCTTCCATTGTTCCATTTCTCAAATCACAAAAACCTAAAAGTTGTCCAAAAATAGAGCACTTCATACTCTATTTTTCTGTCCATTGAAGAATTGATTCCATTGCAAGGAAGATCGAGGCAAACAGGACTTGATTCAGTTCAGGAGTCCATCACTAGCCATTTGCCAACCATGAGGGGTTTTGACCATCCCTAACTTGGTGAGATGTTTCTCTTTGATGAGGCTATACTTGATTTGGTGTTGTCAACAACCTTATTAGAGACATCTACATTAAAGTAATCAATAAACCTGGAAACAAGAACAACATAAGGAAAAGGGTAATTCATGAACCTCTTAGATTTAAGCATTATCTCCTCAAGAATAAGAATCCAATTATTCTGAATGGAATTCTTCATGCCATACACAATTTGTATGTCATCATCAGTGGCTTGGGCATAGTTTGTGGATCTTGGGGTCAAGATATCAGTGCTTAGTCTAAGCTTCAGCCTCATTGGGGATCAAGAAGCATCCCCCTATAGGTTTCCACCCTATTGTAACCCTTGACCTCTTCTTCAAATTTCCTTTCTCCCTCAAAGGAAATACTAGCAACAACTTCCCAGACCTCAGGAGTAATTTCCATAGCTACTCCATTAACTTGGGACAAAAGTGTTCCATCCATAGAGGCCTTAGCATAGGTGTAGAACACCTTCACTAATTCTGGGTAAAAGGTACCTTTCATCTCAACAAACTTTCTCAATCCCTGGGTTTCAATCAAGGCATGGAATTGAAAACCCTCTCTAATGAACCAGTCAAGGTCAAAGTGTTTGGGAGGACAAATAAGTTTGGTGCATTGAACTGAAGGTATGTCATTTTGTCTCTCTCAGCAAGAAACCAATGATCTAACCTATTGATAGCAGGGTTAGAGGTTTCAACACTCTTTCTCTTAGAGGATTTGGTTCTCTTAGGGGCAGACATTTTGAATGTGGGAGGAGAGGCTACAGGACAAGGCTTTTGAGTTCAGAGGAAGAAGAGAAACACAAAAGTGTTTAAGAAGATGTGATTTTTCCCTTTGAACATAGGTTGTATTTATAGAAGAATTTGGGCTCCAATGTTCAAATTTGAAATGAGGAACAATTATTTTCGAATTAATCCACTAACATTAAAGCACAGAAGATTCAAATTTGAATTAGGTGGCAGTTGGACAGTTACAATTTCCAAGAAAATCTTTCAGATTCTGTAGTAGCTGAAAATATAACGAACACTTATACAAATAACCAAGAGAGGGGGGTGCATTGGTTTTTCCTCAGATTTTTTAAAACTTTCAAAATTTATAACAATGAAAGACTTTCAATAAGATTGTATCTTTCAAAACCAATTAGAAAAATAATTTTCTTCACCAATCAAATCACTCTTGTGTAGTAACCAAGTTTGTATAATGAACAAATTCTATACTTCAAGAATATAATGAAATACAAACTGAAATCTTAAATCACACAAGATTTATACTGGTTCACCTCTCAACCCCGGAGGCTACATCCAGTTTTCTTCCAACCAAATCTTGGTTAGAGTTCCACTATAACAAATATCTGTTCTTTACAAGCTTACAAATGATCTCTCTTACCCACCCTAGGTAAAATTCAAAATCTATACCCTATAGACTTTTCAAAAGACCAAGAATCAGTGATCCCTTCAATATTCTTCCCTCTAGAAAACCTTTCTAGACAAAGCTTTAAAGAATACAAATGTTATATGGAATTACAACACTAACAAAACAAATATCAATCAAAAATCAAACTTAAGGTTCAAGAAAGATATCACCTTATATTCCTTAGCAATTCAATGATATGAATGATTCAAACAATCTGAGAATATATGCATAGATGACTCTTTCTTGATGCTTTCTTTAACACCAGCTTGAACAATGCATCAATCCTTGAGAATTATGACTAAAACACAAGTAACTCTGCATGATGTTCATCATATTTGATTTTCTCACTAAATTCAGCCTTGAGTACTCTTGAGAACTTTAGAAGGTGTCTATGACAAGATTTGCACGAGTATCTCTATTTTTCTTTGCATGAATAACACATACCAGACTGTTCTATTTATAAAAAAATAGATTTAACTAACTATAATCGATTAATTCGTCAATGTAATCAATTATTTTAACTATTGTAATCGATTATTTTAACAAGATAATCGATTAAAGTGTCCATCAGGAATCTGGAAATTTGTCACGAACAAAATAATCGATTGAGTTATCTTGTAATCGATTATTCCAGATGAACTCAGTTTTCTAATACACACAAGTAATTGATTAAGTTCCCATTTAATCGATTAACACAGACCATGTCAAAAACTTATCAATGCACATTTAATCAATTACGAACATCTGATAATCGATTAAACCAGATGAACATGCTGTGTAATTTTATGCAGAAGCTTATGTAATCGATTATTTCTCAAGATAATCGATTATCACATAGACTTTCTAATTTTGTGTTAAGCTTATTTAATCGATTACGAACCAGTGGTAATCGATTAAAATGTTCATAAGGCATTTTCCAGAAAACACAAATGCTGTAATTGATTATATCACTAATGTAATCGATTAAAGCAGTGAGAAACTGTTTTATAAAATCCCTAGTTGCCTTTATGAATTTCTATCAATTTTCTTATTACCACATGATTAAATCTAATCAAATGAATGTATGAATGCATGAATGATCAAAAGCTAATGAGGATTATAAAGCTTTATCAACTGAACCAAGCTTAACAAAAAATTACATATGCCATCAAATTGTTTGGGCATGTAAAAACATCAAAACTCATATGCTTCAAAATTCTTGATTCCTTTGCTTCAACTTCCTCAATTTTAACAGTAACTCCATGAATAATCGATTATATGCTTATGTGATCGATTAATTCGTAAGCAAAATCAGTTTCTGCAGAAGCTGTAATCGATTAATTCGTCAAGTAATCGATTATTTTAGTGAAATTCATATGAAGAAGATGAAGTGTAATCGATTATTTCTCTTGTGTAATCGATTATTATAGAGAAAATTTAAATTTCAAGCAATTTTTCAAACAATTTAATCGATTACCATTCACTATAATCGATTAACTCGATGGCTTAATCGATTATTCCAGAGAAAATCATTTTTTGGAAATATTTTATATGAAGAAATAATCGATTATCCTGGTAATGTAATCAATTACATAAGTACAAAATTCATTCTAAGCCATGTTTCAAGTTCATTTAATCGATTAATACGAGCCTTAATTGATTATTCCAGTGGCAATATCAGATTCAACGATATTTGTAATGCCCGACCACTTGTAGGATCAACGACTGTCCCTATATACCAACATAAGACTTTTCAGTGTGCTTTGTCCTCACTCACACACTTCCTGAGAAACTTTCCAGGAGGTCACCCATCCCAAGATTGCTCCAAGTCAAGCACGCTTAACTGTGGAGTTCTTATGTTATGGGCTACCGAAAAGTAGATGCACCTTGTTGGTATAGGTAGTACCTATTAAATCCTTTTAAGTTATCCTCAACTGTACAGTCCCATACCTGCACAACCTTTGGATCCCTCTCGTTCGGGTGTGTATTCGATTCATTCATGTACCCCTCCCGCTGGAAGCCTGCCAGGAGCCGCTCCTTGTCTGTGCCTCACTGCACCGGCGATCACTCCCCGCCCTCATCAGTGCCCGGGATGTTACAATATTTATGTAGCATATTTTGAATTTTGAAAGCACATGTGATGATTGAACAAGTATGAAGCTATTTCCAATGAATAAACACAAGGCAAACGTGCTAGCAAATGTTAGATTCATCAAGGATGCCTAGCATATTTCTAAGGTTATAGAATCTATCTCTAGCCAAAGGTTTTGTGAATATATCAGCTAATTGATGATGAGTATCAATGAATTCAATTTTAATGTTACCTTTTTGGATATGATATCTAAGGAAGTGATGTCTTATCTCAATGAGTTTGGTCCTTGAGTGAATTATTGGATTCTTGGAAATGTTGATGGCACTTGTGTTATCACATAGCAGAGGAATTTCTTTTAATTCTACACCAAAATCTTGCTATTGTTGTCTTAACCAAAGATTTTGAGCACAGTAACTTTCAGCAGAGATATACTCAGCTTCAGCTGTTGATAAAGCAACACAAGATTGCTTCTTGCAATGCCAAGATATTAGTGAGCTGCCTAGTAGGTGACAAGTTCCACTAGTGCTTTTTCTATCTAATTTGCACCCTGCAAAGTCAGAATCAGAATATCCTACTAAATTAAGTGATGCACCTTTAGGATACCAAGTACCAACTTTTGGTGTTTGATCGCGAGGTCGCACTCGGTCAAATTAATACAGATTAAATGTATTACTAGGAAGTGACTCCTAGGTCGTCTCTCAAGGACCAATTGTCTATGTTTAAGGGATTAAACGTGCAAGGGGGGTTTTTGACAGAATGCAGGATTATATAAAATAAAATAAAACAGAAACACGAAATTAATTGCAGTGATTAAAACAAGTCAGACCCTTCGAACAGATTGCACCTCTAATATCTTCGGTTCACGAAAGATACTGTCCTACTTAATCCTTATCAGTCTAGATTAATCTACTAAGCGAAGATTAACCTAAAACGTCATTACACGAATTAAGCAAACGTGAACCTCGTTAGGGCAAGCTCTCAGGATTAAGCAACCTGAGATTACTGAATCAATCAACTCAGAATCATTAAGCATGATCCTAATTCGAAAAATACAGAACAAAAACCCAAACAAGGAAGGACAAAGCAGAATACGAATTGCAACACAGAGAACCTCCATTGAAGGTCTGCAATCTGTCCTAGGGTCCAACCCTAGGGTTTAGCCTTCCATGAAATTGAAAATAGCAACAGAAACACAAATTGGAACGAAACTGAACATTAAACAAAATTAAACAGAAACGAAAACCTAACCCTAAGCAGAAACAAAATTGAACAGAAACGAAATAGCAGAAAACGAAAACAAATTTAGAAGATGAAACAGACAGAAACGAAAATAAACATTGAATTAAAATGCAAATGTATTCTGAACAGAGAAAGCAGAAAACGAAAATATGCTTCAACCCTAAAACGAAATAGTGTTGTGTCTGTTGTGACTGCATGGGCACAGTTTCCCAAATATAAGTGACTGTCTCACAAACGAAAATGGGCCTTCCCTAACAATTTTGGCCCAGAAAATCACTAAAATAAAATAAAACAAAAATAAGCTGTTGACGTGGAAAATGATGCTGACGCGGTGCACTCCAATCTTCAAGTCCAAAAATTAATTCCAAGCCCATTTAATTATTAATCTGCCCTGAAAAATCAAATTGGAATAATTAAACTTAAAATAATCCAAATTAATTAAAATCTGAATTATCGGTCCAATTAAATCCTAAATGAGAAACAATGCAAAATATAAACGATTAAGCACAAGCTAGGGATTAAAATGAGTACA
>PYAF01000215.1:0-11673 GCA_007407185.1 Glycine tomentella | reverse complement strand
TAATGTTATGACATAGCCTTTTATGTTTTCCAATCTACTTGTGGATAAAGCCAATAAGATATACTATCAAACCTTTATTTCAAAATCATTTTCAAAACTTCACTTATTTTCAATTAATCATTGGTCTTTTTAAAATAAATTATCCGCTGCAAATAAAATAAATACGAATAAAATGAAAGAGTGAAGTGGTGGTTACAAAAAGCATCTTATGAAGCTTGGTATGGTTAAAACACCCTATGGCTGGTAAATGGCTGGACAGCCTGTGTCATTAAATGAGGAAGAAGGAGAAGAAGAAGGAAATGATGAAGATGGAAATCAATTGGGAGCAGCTGAAGAAGCTCAAGAAGAACCTGCACCGTCTGAACAGCATTATTCACCATTTGAATCCTTAATGATTCAGAAAATGGATGCTTTGTTTTCACTCCATCATGAACAAAGGGATGAAGTAAATACATCGTTTGAAGAACTCAAAATTAGGATGAAAAACATAGAGGACAAGATTTTTAGGGATGAATCCAGGATGGATTAAGTCTTGTCTTAGCCTGTTTAAATTCGTCTCAATTTCAGTTCTGGTTGTATTTCCCTTGACATATTAATGAAAGTATTTCCTTTTTCAATTCTTGTCTATCTCTGTTTTTTTATTTGATATGCCAAATAGGGGGAGTATATATATATGAGATATGAATTTGATAAAAGGGAATATGATATGTTATGATGATAAAAGAAATATGATCTTTAAGTCAGGGGGAGTAGGATTAAAAGAATGAATTGTTTGTTATGAATGATTAATGAATTGATTATATGAATCATGAGATTTTGTAAACATCAAGTTTAGATTTAACACTTGATCTTTGCAAGTGCTGAGAAAACTTTTCATGATAAACAATTTCTTCCTAAGAAGCATGTTTCATCAATTGAGTATTTGGCATACTCAAATCAAAAAGGGGGAGATTGCTAGAAATGAAGAAGATCATGAAGAATCAAGATGAGGAAGATCATGAAGAATCAACTTGAGGAAGATTAGAAGTTTTGATTTTACATGCCCACTCAATTGATGGCATATGTATTTGTTCAAGAAGTTAAAGCCTCTTATTCCTCACATAGAATGATTAACTCATGCATTCATTCATTCATTAAATCATGATTACGTCATATGAAATTATTAATCAATTGGTATGACATTAAGGCAATAAGGTTTTCATAAAAAGTATTTTTCACTGTTTTAATCGATTACCAATATGATATAATCTATTAAATGCATGTAAACAGAACTGCGTATTGTCTTATGAACACTTTAATCGATTCCCAACAATTTGTAATCGATTAAATTAGTCTGACTATGTTAAGTCGTTCTGTGATAATCGATTACTTCACGGAATAATCGATTATCTGAGTCTCTGCATAATTCACAGAACCATTTTATCTGGTTTTAATCGATTACCAGATTGTCGTAATCGATTAAATATGCATTGTTGAGTTTTTCATAATTCCTGTGATAATCGATTATTTGAGACATTAATCGATTACAATAGTGTATCAGAAAATGCTGACCTCCTGGAATAATCGATTATTTGTTCTTGAGATTTTTTTCAGATTTCTGATGAACACTTTAATCGATTACTTGAGTTAAAATAATCCAATTACAGGTAGTTAATTATGTTTTTTTATAAATAGAAGAAGCTTATTCTGTTATGTGTGAATATTGAGTTTTCGAACAAGCCTTGTGAAAATCACTTTCTGAGAGTTCTAAAGTCACCAAGGCATATTAGAATAAAAAATTCAAAGTAGATTCAAGAATCATGAAGATTTTCATTTGTGAAGTTTGTGTTCAAGCATTTTGTCAAAAGATTTCATCAAGAAAGATCATGGCATTCATTCTCAGTCTGGTTTGATCATTTAATTTGTTCATTGCACTGAGAAATTAAAGGTGATATCTTTCTTGAATCATTTGCTTAGATATTTTGTGTAATATTGTTTGATTTTGTTGTTTGTTCATATAACAAATAGTGATCTTTAAAGCTTTGCTAGATAGGTTTCTAGTGGTTAGAACAGAGAGGGGATCTCTGGTTCTTAGATCTTTTGAAAAGTCTATAGGTTTAGATTTTGAATTTTACCTAGGGAGGGTGAGATCTTTGTAAGCTTGTAAAGATATTATATTTTTTATAGTGGAAACTCTAATCAAGGCTGATTAGAAGTAAACTGGATGTAGCCTCCAGGGTTGAGAGGTGAACCAGTATAAATCTTGTGTGTGATTGAATATTTCTGTTCTTATTCATATTGTTCTTGAAGTATTATATTTGTTCATATCACAAGTATGGTTATTGCTCAAGAGTGGTTTGATTAAGACAAAGGTTGATTTTAAAAATTTGATTTCTTAATTGGTTTAAGATACGATCCTTCTTTCAAAGACTTCCGCTGTGTTAAAATTTGTTTTAAATTTTAAAAACTCTGAGGTAAAACCAATTCACCCCTCTCTTGGTTATTTGCATAAGTGTTCATTGTATTTTCATGATGGATTTCAAGAAAAACTACATTTTTAACTAATGCGATGCAATGTATTTATGATTGATGTATGCTTATTACTATTGTGTGCTCGTTTTCAAGAAAAACTGTGTTTTTAACTAATGGGATGTGATGAATTTATTATTGATGGATGAAACTGTGAATGATGTTGTTGTTGTAATTGATTGGATTTTTGTGAAATGTCTTAATTACAGAGGAGACTCTATCCAAAATTTTATAATATGTTTTTCTATTTAATTCTTTAATAAAATTTTAAATGGGCAGTGTGTTTTCTATATTGTAGTCTTCCTCTTTAATTTAGAATTTTCCTAAAATACCAATCTCGTGATAATATGGATTGTGAATGGATAAGGTGATATTAATGTCATTGATAATGTTGAAATGAAATGTTATTGATATGTTAGTGATGATTGAATGAGATAATGATGATGTGATTTATGATGTTTAAATGAGATGATGATGAAAGGATGTTGATATTGAAATGAGATGAGTTTGATATATATGATGATGATATCGAGATAAGGTGATGTATATGTACATTGATACCCATGAGGTGTGCATGATTGGTCATCCTTGAGGGGAAGGATTTGTTCCTAGCCATGATCATGCACTGATGGTGCTCATAGTTGTTAGTATGTGATGTGGATATACATGGATACCCATGGGGGTGTATGACTGGTCATCCTTGCGGGAAAGGATTTGTTCCTGGCCATGGTCATACATTGATGGTGCCATGGTTGTATGCTGTGTATATACACGTGGGGTGCAGTGATCGGTTGGTTATCCTTGCGGGTAAGGATTTGTTCCTAGCCACGATTAGTGTATCGGTGAGCCCACATTGGTGTGTTATGTATGTACATGGGGGTGTATGACTAGTCATCCTGGCGGGGAAGGATTTGTTCCTGGCCATGGTCATACATTAATGATGCCCATGTTTCATACATCATGTGCATGGATGGAAATAGAATGAAGGCACGCGCGTACTTGTGGGTTTCATTGGGCTGAGAGCGCAGGTACTAAGGGGTCATCAGGTTTGGAATTCCCTAGTGATGCTGACTGATCACCAGGTGGGGGAATGACCAATGCATGACAGGGAGGCCCTGATAGGTGGTGAATCATTTTTATTGTGAGAGGCTATTTCCGGGATATGGTACCACATTGCATGCTGATAGATGACTCAGGTGCAAGCATCATTCTGAGTATGATTGCTGAGTTGTGAAATGAACTTGATGATTGGTTTGTCGGGTGTGTATTGGACTGATGGATTTTTGATAATGATTGTGGTTGTTAATGTTGTTTCCTTTCCAATTGTTGCTGGTTTTAAAATTTTCTTTCAAAATTTATAACAGCGGAAGACTTTCAAAAGGATCTTATCTTTCAAAACCAATTAGAAAATCAATTTACTTCACCAATCCAACCACTCTTGTGTAGTAACCAAGTTTGTATGATGAACAAATTTTATACTTCAAGAATATAATGAAATAGAAACTGAAATCTTAAATCACACAAGATTTATACTGGTTCACCTCTCAACCCCGGAGGCTACATCCAGTTTTCTTCCAACCAAATCTTGGTCAAATTTCCACTATAACAAATATCTGTTCTTTACAAGCTTACAACTGATCTCTCTTACCAAAGACCAAGAACCAGAGATCCCTCTTTGTTCTTCTGATACAATCCTAAAACCAAGGCAAGTGAAGGAAGACTTGGAATTACACATGGAAGCACTTCCTTTGGTGATTAAAGGGCCAATGACAAGGGCTAGGGTTCAAATACTCCAAGATCATATACAATCCAACCTCAATCTCTTGGAAAATCATGGAGAAGGCTACAAAATGCTGAATTTATCTGTTGTAATCGATTACAAGTAGCTTGTAATCGATTAAATACTTTGTATAAATGTTAGATTTGTCAATAGCTCTACTGTAATCAATTATTCCGTCTTGTAATCGATTTCATGGAAGTGTGAGTTCCTGTGATAATCGATTATTTTGTTCATGAGTCAGTTTCTAGACTGATATGAGCAATGTAATCGATTACCAAAAGTTAGTAATCGATTATTTGCTTCGAAATAATCGATTATTACCGTTTCTGCTACAGAAGCACTATTTTTCAGTTTTTAAGTAGCTGATGGATGGCTTTCCTTGGAAGCTACATTTGTATTTCATTTAGGACGCATTTACATTTCAGTAGCTTATAGTTTCGTGGCCTATATAAGCTACATTTCAACAGATTGTAAGGACTTTTGGTTGAATGAAATTAGAATGCACTTTGTGTGTGAGAGGTTGAGAGTTATTCTCCCTTGTTCTTAGTGAAGAACTTCTTGTTTCTTATCAATAGCTTCTGAGCTATTGTGGTGATTCTTGCAAGACTTATTGGAATTCCTATTCCATGGTGTCAATCCAAATCCACTTCTAATCTTCTTCCATTGTTCCATTTCCTAAATCACAAAAATCTAAAAGTTGTCCCAAAAACAGAGCACTTCATACTCATTTTCTTGAATTTCCTTGAAAGCATCTAGCTGTTGGAGACAATTTGAACTCTCATTTTCTTCACATTCATTAATCTTCTCAAATGCTTCAGTTTCAATGTTTTTTCTGAACAATCTTTTCTTTGAATCAACCTCTTGGAGTCAGAAATTACTTCATCCAAGACATCCACTCTAAAACACTGGCTTGTGGTTCCTTTGGGTTAACATGTGTGTTTGCTAAAAAAGGTCCACTTCTATGCTCAGACACTTGTTTTGCAAGCTGTCCAACCTGAACTTCAAGATTTTTAATGGAAGCCTCAGTGTTCTTCTGATTTGTGATGGACATCTGCATAAACTGAGTTAGAGTATCTTCCATTTTTTAAGTTCTATTAGGTTGAGCTTGTTGTTGTTGTTGTTGGGTGGACACATATTTGAAGAACCTGCATAAGAGTTAGTTGGACCATAATATGCATTATCATTTTGTTGCCTTCAGCCACAAGACTGATTTGAACCTGGACCACCTTTGTAGCCTTGGTAATTTTCTTGGAAGTTCTGTTGAGGTCTAGTCTGATTTTGCAAATAGTGAGCTTCTTCTTCTTGTTGGCATTCACCAGTTCTGATGGCCACCACCACAGAAATCACATATTAAAACTTGATGAACTTGGTATGTTTTCTATGATCCTCCATGCTGAAATTGTTGAGGCAGTTGGCCTATCTGCTTTGTTAAGGCCTCTAATTGTTGAGTCAAAAGTTTACTCTGAGCTAGAATTGCATTCTGAGTATCCATAAACCTTTTCTTTGAATCGAAGATCTATCATGGTGAGACTGGTAATCATTGGCTGTTATGGAGTTAATGATTACAATTGTTTCCTCCGGGCTCTTTGACATCATAGTACCTCCAGCTGAGGCATCAAGAATCATCTTTGTCTGAGGTCTCAAACCACTATAGAAAATATGTAGTTGTGCAACATCATCAAAGTTATGGTTTGGGCACCTCCACAATAAGGATTTGAATCTCTCCCATGTCTCACAGAGAGGTTCATCTGCTCCTTGGGAAAAGTAGCAATGTCTGGTTTTGCATTAATGAATCTCGATGGAGGAAAGAATCTAGCAATAAATTTTTCCTCCACTTCTTCCCAAGTGCTAAGACTTTTGTTTGGTTGGGATTGGAGCCATGTCTTTGCCTTGCCCGTCAAGGAGAATGGAAAAGCTTAGAGATAGATAGCTTCAACATCTTCCTCAAAAGCTCCTATGGTACTGGACAACTCCATGAAGGTAGACAATGTTGGATTTAAAGGAAGCTGCAAGAAGATTGAAGCAAGGATGGCTTGGAGTTTTTACTTTTTACATGCTCAATCAAGTTTGAAGGCATTTGTAATTTGTCTAAGTGGCTCAAGTGCATTACCTTGTGATCTTTCATTGAATTTGCATTATCTTTTTCATGCATGCATGTTTTTGATTGATGAACTAAAGCTGCTCAAATGATTGTACAAGAATTCAAGTTTTCAAGGCTAAGTTTGTGGAAAACTTAAAACATATTGTTTTAATCGATTACACAGTGTTTTAATCGATTAAATGCTTTTGTTCTAAATCTGGAAAAGTCGTGAAGAATACTTTAATCGGTTACAAACTTGGTTTAATTGATTACATAGTGCATTTTGGAAAATCAAACATTGTTGCTTTAATCGATTACCATTAATCGTAATTGATTACACATGCTTATTAGAAAACTATGCTTTACTGCTTTAATCGATTACATTACGTAATAATCGATTATTCTGTCCATAAAATTTTTCCAAAAAACTGAGGAACAATTTAATCGATTATTTAATAGTTTTAATCGATTACATATGGCAAAATAATCGATTACACCAGCGGATTAATCGATTATTATCAGTTAAATCAGTTTTATATAAAACTTTGTGGGTCAACTCTTTATAAATAGACCTTGTACGAATTATTTTAAACATATGAGTGACTTACCCAAAAGACACAAATCTTTCTAAGAGTTCAAGAGACTGATTTCTGGGTGAGAAACACATTTTTGTAAAGATCAAGATTTATGAGTTTTTGTGAAGATGTGTTAATGAAAAGAAGTTTTTCAAGATAGATATTTTGAGCATTAGATATCTTACAACCTGGATTGTGTGGTAATATCAATTCATTCATTCATACATGAAGGATCACAGGTTGTGTTTATCTTGAATCTTTCTTTTTAGATTTTCTAATATTTTGTTGTGTTGTGATATTTCAAATTGATTCTTTTCAAGCATTCTAGAGTAGGGTTCTCTAGGTTTGAAGATCTGGGTAGGTTTCTCAAGATCTTTGTGATTTGTATTCTAATAGTGTTTTAGAATTCATAATCTTTGTCTAGTATTGATAGAGATTGTCACTTGCTATGCTTGTA
This sequence comes from Glycine tomentella, assembly GCA_007407185.1. Classification (NCBI taxonomy): domain Eukaryota; kingdom Viridiplantae; phylum Streptophyta; class Magnoliopsida; order Fabales; family Fabaceae; genus Glycine; species Glycine tomentella. The sequence continues at coordinate 4,273 of PYAF01000215.1, read as the reverse complement.
AAAGGATAATTTGATATAGTGAAAACTCTAACCTAGTATTGGTTGAAAGACACAGGATGTAGCCTCCAAGTTTGTGAGGTGAAACAGTATAACTTGTTGTGTGTTGAATTCTTTATCTGTGTTTCTTTCATTGCTATTATTTGGAAATCAATACACAATCAACAAGAAGCATTTCAGTCATTACATGCATTCCAAGGTGATTTTAGATTGAAAGAAAACTCTGTTTTTGATCAAGGGTGATTGAGTTATACGATCCAAGTTTTAATTTCGCAAATTGTTTTTACATAAAAGTTTTTAAATACTGTCTTAACCAATTCACCGCCCTCTTGGTTATTTGAAGTGTGTTCATTGTTGGATTATGGTATCCTAAAGGTACATCAATTAGTATAATTGGATATTCTGATTCAGATTTTGCAGGATGCAAATTGGATAGGAAGAGCACTGGTGGTACATGTCACTTATTGGGAAGCTCTCTGATTTATTGGCATTGCAAGAAACAATCCTGTGTAGCCCTTTCTACTGCTGAAGTTGAATACATTTCTGCTGGAAGCTGTTGTGCACAAAGTCTCTGGTTGAAGCAACAACTACAAAGACTTTGGTGTTGAGCTACAGGAGATTCCCTTGCTGCGTTACAACACAAGTGCTATCAACATTTCTAAAAATCCAGTTATGCACTCAAGGACCAAACACATAGAAAACAGACATCACTTTCTCAGAGATTACATTCAAAAGGGTAACATTAAAATTGAGTTTGTTGAAACTAATAATCAACTAGCTGATATTTTTACTATACCCTTAGCAAGAGATAGATTTTATTCACTTAGAAACATGCTAGGAATTCTAGATGAATCTAGTGTGTATTAGCTTGCTATTTATGTGCTCATCTACACGAAATTGCATGACTTATTGGCCATTCATCTCAAACGTTATAAATTCGAAATATGCTGCATAATTACTGTTCATACTGATAAATTGACTGTAATAATCGATTAAGACTCAGAATAATCGATTAAATGAACTTTAAAAAGCTTTTTAGAATGAATTTTATGCTTATGTAATCGATTACAAAGATGAAATAATAGATTATTCTTCATTTAAAATGACTTCAGAAAATAACGTTCACTGGAATAATCAATTATGTCATCGAATTAGTCGATTACACAAGATGAAAAATATTTTAAAACATTACATTTCACTGGAATAATCGATTACCACATATTGTAATCGATTACACTTCATCTTCCTGAAATGGATCACTCACTGGTTTAATCGATTACACCTCGTGTTAATCTATTACATCACTTTGCAGAAACCTATTTTGTTACGAATTAACCGATTACATTAACTCGTAATCGATTATTCATGGAGTTACTGCAAAATCTGAAAGATTTTTTGGAAATTGTAACTGTCCAACTACCACCAAATTCAAAAATTTGAATCTTCTGAGCTTTTATGTTAGTGGGTTAATTCAAAACAACAGTTACTTATTTCAAATTTCAAACTTTGGAGCCCAAAACCATCTATAAATATAGCTTTGCTAAAGAGATAAATCACACCATTATCTTCTTCAATCTTAAGCTTTGCTGTGGTTTTGGTTCTGTTTATCATCTTCTGAGTCTAGATACTCTACTCGTATTCCTACCTCTGTATTCACCATGTTTACTCCTAAGAGATCAAAACCCTCTAAAAGAAAGAGTGCTGAAACCTCTAACCCTACAATGAATAGGTTAGGTCATTGGTTTTGATGACCACCTAGAAGGCTTGGATCGTTTCCGGAATGTAATCTTCAAGACTCCATGAATTAGGGTTTGAAATTCAAATAGAAAAATGGAGAAGATTAAGGAATGATTTAGAATGACGCCACGATTCCAATCGGAACGATAAGTCGGAGGAGGATTCGCCACAAAGGAAAGCTCCCTTGATAAGAATCAATTTGGTCTTAATCAAGAACCAACAAGAGGCTAAGCTCTCAATTTAAGCAAAAGCTCAATTTCATTAATCAAAAGTTAACCAAAAGTAGCAAAGTTTGAGTATTTATAGGGCTAGACCTCTAATAAACCCCTAAAAACGTAGGTTTAGGCCTATTTACGGAAATATCAAAGCTCATTACATGAAAACAGCAAAAGGAAAGCTGCAGTACCATTTTAAATGAAAATAATCGATTAAAACGAAGCGTAATCAATTAAAACAGAGCATTCTGCACTGTATAATCGATTACAGCAACGTCGTAATCGATTACAACAGACAAATAATCGATTACAGCAACGAAATAATTGATTAAAACAGACAGACAGACAGAAAAATAGACAGACAGACAGACAACATTTGCATTTTAATCGATTACATACACATTTAATCGATTAAAACAGACAGCAAATGCTTATTACAACAGACAACACTTTTTTGATGTGTTTTCATTGAATTTGGTGTGTCTCTTCATGCTTGTCCACAAGATATAAGGCATTTTTGGTGTGATCTTGAAGGGCTTGAGTTCTAGCTCTTGTCATGGGTCCTTCAAAGCTCACCAAAGGAAGTGCTTTAAGCTCTCCTTCTAGACCTTTGGCTTGTAATGGACCTCCATCATCATGATCCTTAGATAGTCCTCCATCATCCCCTCCTTCTTGAAAAGAATCCGTCCTCGGATTTGCATTGAAAACACCTACATCACAAGGAGAAAGATCAGTGACATTAAAAGTAGAACTCACTCCAAACTCACTTGGCAAGTCTATCTTGTAAGCATTGTCATTAATCCTCTCAAGGATCTTGAAAGGTCCATCACCCCTAGGTTGAAGTTTAGATTTCCTTGGAAAAGGAAATCCATCCATCCTTATATATAGCCAAACCCAATCTCCGGGATCAAATTCCAATGTCTTTCTCCCCTTGTTGGCCAATCGTGAATATTGCTCCATCTTCCACTCAATTTGATTTCGCACCCTTCCATGGAAATTCCTAACAAAAGAAGCTCTAAAGAGCCCATGTATACTCAAAACAGAAGAATCATTAGGTAAGGAGATTAAATCAATAGGAAATAATGTGTTAAAACCATAAAATACCTCAAAAGGAGAAAAGTAAGTGGTAGATTTGGTTACCTTATCATCAAGTCTAGGATTAGGATGTGGATACTTGACGGTGATGTTGTTGGTCTCTTCCGAATTAGGCATATATACAGCCCTATTAGGAATTGAAGCTACCGAAACAAGAACAAATTGATTCTCACTTCCTTTTAAAGGAGGCAAGCTATGGGGTATGTCTTGTGGAATGACATCCTCAAACTCCTTTAAAAGTGTATCAAAACTTGGAGGCAAGTCAAAGGAACTAGAAGACAAACACAAATAATTGGGAATGAGTAAACATATTTGTTCTCTAGCTAGCATCACTCTTTTTACCGCCATAGGTTTGATGAACAAACCCGGTTTTACCACTAATTGTTTTTCACTCTTTTTTTCTATTTTCTTGGATTCTCTCTTATCAATCTTTTTTCCATCTTTTTCTTTTTGGATTTTCTTTTTCAAAGGACTCTTTTCTTCTTTAATTTTCTTTTCTTTTTCTCTCTTCAATTTCATTTTTATTTGATCCTCACACACCTCACTTGGAGACAAAGGTGAGAGAACTACCTTTTTACCTTTATGAAGGAAAGAATATCGATTGGTGACCCCATTGTGTACCACATCTCTATCATATTGCCAAGGTCTACCAAGCAACACATGGTCGGCTTCCATGGGAACCATATCACAAAGCACTTCATCCACATATTTGTCAATGGAGAATGTAAGCAACACTTGCTTATCTACCACCAACTCACCATTATCAGTCAACCATTGCAATTTATAAGGTTTAGGGTGAGGGATAGTTTTTAAACCCAGCATATCCACTAATCTAGTGCTTGCAACATTAGTACAACTTCCTCCATCAATGATTAGAGAACAAACCTTTCCACTCACCAAGCATCTAGAATGGAAAATGTTTTCTCTTTGTGTATCATCTCTATCTTTGCACAAGCTACCCATGAGTCGTCTTACCATCAAAAGATCTCCCTCTTCCGGTTTAAGAAAACAATCATCCTCACCTTCACTTGTGGAACTATGAGAACTCCTAGAGGATTCACTATCTACCTCTCCATTTTCTAACACAATCATTGTCCTTTTGTTTGGACATTGGGATGCAATATGACCCTTACCCAAACATTTAAAACATTTAATTGAACTAGATTTATTAGAAGGAGAATGAGTAGTAGGATTAGAATTACCTCTTGAAGACTTCTTTTCAAAATGTT
>PYAF01000214.1:5656-30780 GCA_007407185.1 Glycine tomentella | reverse complement strand
TCAGATTTGTAATACTCTGTTTTCTGATGCTCATAAAAAGGGAAGATTGATTGAAAACTGATTTTGATATTGAGATTTGTTTTGTCTTTGAAAATTGGGTTAAATGTGATAAAGATCCTGTGGTTTATAACTCTGATGTAAAATTTTAATTGGACAAGTTTTCAACCAATTCACCCCCCCTCTTGGTTGTTTGAAGTGTTCCTTTGTTTTTCAATTGATACTAAACAACATTTGGTCACTGCGTTGGTTGAACATTGGAGACCCAAAATTCACACATTTCATTTTACACATGGGGAGGCAACCATAACTTTACAAAATGTGGCCTTGCAGTTGCGCCTCAAGATTGATGGAGCCGATAACTAGTGTCATTACTGGTGATGTACGTGTTACTTGTCAAGCCTTACTAGGGGACATTCCACCTGATAAGTATATCAAGGGAAAATGATATATCTAACCTGGTTGTGGAAAAATTTTCAACAACTTCCTGTTGATGTTGATGATGTTGTGATTACACAACATGCTAGAGCTCATATCATGATGCTCATAGTCGGATGTTTGATACCAGACACATCAAGAGCAAGAGTTCATTTTATGTATTTCCTATTGTTATCAAATTTGACCGAGGCAAGTCATTATAGTTGGGGTGCAACAATATTAGCTTCCCTTTTTCAAGCTCTAGATCGAGTTGTAAAGCCTTTACAAATTGAAGTCACTGGATGTTTGTTGCTGCTACAATCATGGGCATGGGACCACATTAAATGCATTGCCCCGTAGATACATGACCTATCTGACAAAAAAGTACAAGAAGGACTTGAATTTCCTCTTGCACGAAGGTGGTCTCGACTAACCCAAACAAACATTTCCACCAATTCAGTCAGAATGATTCGTGTCATATTTGATACACTACATATGAATGAGGTTCATTTCTTAATTTTCATGTTAAGTATTTCTTTGTGTTTCCTGTTCATTTATAAATATGTGATGAAAATAATAATAATAATAATGATGATGATGATGATGATGATGATGATGATGATGATGATGATGATAAGTCTTGCAGTTCTTGTGAACACCTTATGAGACACTCCAAATAAGGTCATTAATTAATAATATTAAGGTATCTATAATTGCTCGTGCGAAAGTACCTCTCATATGTTTTGCAATTGTGGAATGACATGTAGTAGATAGGGTCATGAGACAATTTGGACTGTGACAAAATATTCTAGATGACCCACCAAACATATACCAACATGAACAAATAAGAATTGTAATAAATAAAAAATTGGAAAGTTAAATATGTCAAAATTATAATAGAGTTCGTTTTTCATATTACAACAAAAATTAAGGTCTATCAAAGAACATCATAAACTTAGCTCCCCCAAAATAGAACTTCATAATTATATTATTAACGGTCCCGCTTGCTGATTCAGAGGCAGTTTTTGTAGGCCATTTAGATCAGAAACAAAAGTTAAATGGGCATATTAGCAGTAAAATATAAAAATCTGAAATATCTCATGTCAAAGCAAAATAATGACAACACTGTAATATTTTACCTTGGAGAAATAGCCAACTATGTGACATCCTCGATCATCACATTAGAGAACTGATGCTCATCAAGCAATAGTTGAGCCAGTGAAATTGGGGAAGGGAGATCAATGCCATTAAAAAAGAACTCTATTACAATTGAAGGAGGATAATAAATCCTTCAAAGAAAAAAGAACAGAGTACAAAACAAAAAAATGCAGAATAGCAGCACAATCTTTGTACATGTCAGAAACAAAAACATCCTTCAAGCACCCATTAATATCATAAGTAGCGAAGTTTTAAATTGTGATTGTGGATGTTGCATGCACTGAGATTCAGATTGTAGTCACTGTGGTTTGAATTTTCACAAGTTGGCACATCATATTAAAATCATATATATTATTTTTACAAGATATTGTAGCAATTTATAAATAAAATATACTAAAAAAATTCAAAATTCATTTTGCACTAAAAAAAAAAGTACCTCAAACATTGACAGTGTACCACTTCTGTATATCTCATCACCAGGGGGATGCTTAAGATCACATTTCCTCTGCATGAACAGGTAGCCCATGTTAGTATAAGGGTCTAAATTGGTGCTTAGTGATTCGCATTGGGTATATAAAACTGACATATATTTCAACTTTTTTTGGGTCCTAGGGAGAGCAAATAGAACTATAAATAAGTATAAGCATAATAGGTGCAGATTATGATCAATAAAAACTAGACTGTTTTGATACAATAAGTAGGACAAAAACAGTAAAATTGCTAATGGTAAAAATTTATGGAGAAAAACAAGCTTTCTCTATAGATAAGATTGGTGCCTTAGTTTTTTAAAAATAAATGAAAGATTAATAAAAAACAAACTAAAATCGAAACAACTCAGCAAAATCAAGGGTCACTTGACTAAAAAGAAAAGGACAATGCATACACAACAACAAAAAAAAAGTAAAATAAAGTGCAAAGTATTTTTTCAGGCACAGCTCACCATATGCCTCTGAAGCTGTTCTTTGGGCTTCATGAGATTGAGGCAAAACTCACAAAAGTACAGCTTCAGACAGTCATTGTATTCTGGTGGGAATGGGGAGAAGTACCATGTCTCAATCTCATATCTTCCAAGCTCAATAGTAGATATATTTTTCACTTTTGTAAATTCCTTATGTTCTCGCAAACTGGTAGCATCAAGCTCCTCATGTCCCTATAATTTAACAATAGATATATAAATTTTAAAATATAAGTAACAAATAGAGAGTGAAGCAGGAATAATTTCACCAGCCAATAGAATATAATGGTTTCAACTTTTAAGTACAAGGAAGCAATGATTAGCATCAAGCTCCAACAAAATAATATCCCAATTACATGTTTCATGTGACTTCAATCAATCTTATGATAAAAGGCACTAGTGTAAAAAAACAAGTTTAGTGTTTTGGAAGCTCCTAAGCACAAGATGTCTTAAGTGTGTTAGGGAGCACTAAATAAACAATAAATAAATTATCACAATTAAATTTTCCCAAAACAAGCTTCACTCGTTGACACATTTCAAACAGGCCAATGCAAACTCACATGGGTAAACAACTGAGGCAGATCCAAGCGCAGCCACAAACAGAGAGTTAAACTTGGGGATCCTAAACACATCCCCATGGATGTATTTCCACCCAGTCTCTTCATGATCCTCCACAGACTCCTCATCATGTGCATACCTATTCACAATTCAAACAAAAGCAACATCCATAATTCATCCCAAACAAACAAACAACCAGCCAAGGTTTTAAGAAACGGTCTACAACCACAATCCAGCCACGTCAAAGTTTTTTAGCTCCACATCACCACAATTGTAACCACATTTATCCGCAATATCAACAATTGCAACAAAATTGTGACCGCAATTGTGGCTACATATTTCACTGATTTCCTGCAATATCAAGTATCACAACAAAATGGTGACTGTAATCGTAGCCCAATATCAAGAACTGTGGTTAGTGGCATCCGCAATTGTAGCTGCAACCTGAAGGATAGATTACATGTTAATATGAATTTAGAAATCATGTAGAAATTCTATACAGACCATTACATGGATAGGGAAGAAAAACTCCTGGGTGGAGGATAATATCTACTATTCCCCCAATGAGATGGATACATAACACCACCATTTTTTAGGCATCATAAATTAAAAACATTTTACAGTTATTAGAAATAAAGACAAACTCACATTTGCAAGACACCAATATCTATGGTGTGTGTTTCAATGTTTGAAATGAACCACAATGTTTAAAATATTGTCCATAACCAACTAATACAACATAAGCATTTATCAAAATATAACAACATACTAACTACAATTCAGAATCGAAACTTGTTTAATTCCCACAAAATATGATGCCCATTGCCTGCGAAGTATTGATATTTGTGCAACGTCCAAAGGTGTTCCATCGCGAAACCACTGCAACATAAACATGGATCAATTCAATTCAATTTAATGTAAATCACAACTGTATATCAAAATTCTAATTGAAGCATCATAAGGGGTTATTGGAATTATACCGTGCTCCAGTCATCCTTCAAACCCCCAGAAACTATGTTCCACATCCAATACATTACATAATGTAACTCCCCAAATTTTATGATGATCTGAGTATTTATTGAACATGTTTTATATATTATTAATCAGTAGAATTTTTTGATCTTAAGAATATACAATTTTAGGATAAATTTGATTATTTCCTGGATAGCGTCGGTACACGCTGTATAAGTTAGAAATTTCAAACTAAAGCAGAATAAGGTGAGAAGGACTCATATGATAGAAAATAATTTGTAGAGTTAGAAACTACACAGTGAAAATGAATAGAATACTTCAACACAACCAAGAGGGGGGGTGAATTGGTTGAATCTTGGTAAATTAAAAATTTAAAATCAGAGTTACCACAGGATCTTTATCACTTTAAAAAGTTGTTTCAAAACTAAGAATCAATATTCAATCAAATTCCTTTTCCAAGAAGAATAGAAAATAGAGTATAACTTTCTGTGCAATGAGATTGATTCACAAACAAAGCAATTAAGAGATGAATAGGTGAGAAGAAAGATTAGCCACAGATTTTTATACTGGTTCACTTCAAACACTATGAAGCTACATCCAGTTCTTCCAGTCAACACTAGAGTAGAGTTCCACTATTGCAAAAAATATTCTTTCAAGCAATTACAAGCCTCTCTTTATCAACCCTAGATAAAGTTCAGAAGTCTAAAACACTATTAGACCCTTAGAGACCAAAACCCACACTGAGAACACTACTCAACTGTCCTGAGAGAAACACTATCTCTAAACATGTAAGAAACCCATTTACAATAGACTAATCCTTACAAAAATTCAAATAACAGTTTTACACCTTCAAAGAATAAGGAAAGATATCACCTGATAATCCAAGAACTCATGCAAATGAATGATTCAACAGGTTGAATGACAGATTACAAAGTCAATGCATTCCTTTCCTTATGCTTTGATGAACAATGATGCTTCACTTCTTTGAATCAAAAACCCATAAGAATTTGTGAAGCCCAGATGCCTTTTGAAACTCAGAAAGTCACTAATGAAAGCTTCTGAATGTTTGTGAATGCTCAGATTTTGAGATTCTCAAGTCTACAAAACACAGAGCAATGAATTCTATTTATAACAACTTTCTAACTGAAAATAATTGATTAAACACACTCTTGTAATCGATTATTTCGCATATGTAATCGATTAATTCAAGAATGTAATCGACTAAAGTGCTCCTGATGAGTTCTGAGTTTAGGCTATGAACAATATAATCGATTATTCCATGAAGTAATCGATTAATCCAGATAGACATGTTTTTCTAAATGCATTGATTAATCGATTACTGACTATGGTAATTGATTAAGACAGTCAGGCACATATTTTCAAATGAACTATATAATCGATTAAAACGATATGTAATCGATTACCTCAGTAGAACATGTTTACCATAGGCACGGATGTAATCGATTATGCCCATCTATAATCGATTAAGACAGTCAGTATGATTTTCCTATTTTGGCCTATGTAATCGATTACTATGTTCTTGATTTGTTTTCTAAAAGGCACGAAGAACAAAATAATCGATGTTATTATCCTTGTAATCGATTAATGCAGTAAAGATTCATTTTTCCAAAAATTTTGCTTGTTAAATGCCTTTCTAGATAATTGCTTTTACTAAGACCTTTTAATCTAACAATCCTAGATGAATGATTCATGCATGATATGCTCAATTGGATTATCAGATCATAAACTCCCTTTTACATTAATCAAATTGGTCTTCAAGCTTTCTTGAAACTTTTATCCTTGAGCATGTTGAAAGCACAAAACACTTAAGCCTTGATTCCTTGCTTATTTGTACATGGCTTCACTTGAATCAACACATAGCTGTGACAGAAAAACCTTAGAATAGAATTTTTATGAATTTTATACGATAATAACTTTAAAATTTTATTCAGGAGAATTCAAGCAGCAAAAAAATATGGAAAAATGATAAGTAGAATCTGTGGAATTTTCTCTCAATTGTAGGATGTACAGACTTATTTAATAAAATGGTTTAGTAATTTTGATGGTCAGAAGTATAACGAACCAATCATAATTAAGATACAGCAGTCTTGTATGTAAAGTCTGTGTAGCACTCTGTATAGACTGTTTGTGAGCTATTTGTACTGTAACTGAAGTCAGTTTCTGGAAATCTCTGGAGTTCTATTATTTAATCTTATCTTTTAGGCAGAAGAGTTCGAATTGAACTTTACTTCCTCCTATGAATGCCATGTGTGAAGACAACTTGGAATTGAATTCTTCCTCTTTATGAAAGATGACATATGGACACAAGGAGAACCACACAATTTTCTCCTCTTTAAAGGAAACCAAAACGTGGTGTAGAAGGAGGAAGGGAAGATAAAAATCTTCCCCTTGGCCATGCTACCCATGTGAAGAAAGGAAATGAGGGGGATAAGGTTGTTTTGTCTTATTCAAAATTGATGAGTCATGATGAGTAGAAAAATATCTTAAGATTCATGAATTAAAGTGATAAGGTGCAATCATGAAAGCTTAAGAAATATCTATCCACTTGTAAGCCACCATTACTAAAGGGATAATAAGCCATCATAACCTTGAAAGATATTTGTACAAGATGGCATGAAAGGAAGAAAAATATTCTCTTCTTTCCCCTTGTTGGCCACGTGAGTGAGGGAGTAAGAAGAGAGGACATTTCATGACTTAAGTACATGGGGACACGTGGAGGACACTTGGAAGAGAGTCCTCATGACTTAGGAGATTTTTGTTATAAAGCTGGAAGATATTTAGAAGAGTAATTATGAGTTTAGTTAGGATGTAATGGAATGAGATGAAACTTATGTCTTTAAATATGTCTTTAAATATTTAATCACTTTCCAAACCCTATATAAAGAGAGGAGGGCCCTTAAAGTGGAAGTCACTTTCAAGACTCCCTTTCTCCACAAAATCCCACGTGAATCTCTCTCCATCCCATCTCTTTAATTTCATTTTCACCCTTTCCTTTTCAAGGCATAAGTTAAGTGAGAAGAGGCCCCACTTCCCTTAAGGTCACGTGCAGAAGGCTAGCACTTTTAGGAAACGTTTGTCAAGCTTTGTAAGGAGTTATCAGGTATGTATAGGGAGGTTTTATGATAAGGATAGTTTAAGTGTTACTTGTGTTTGAATAAGTGTTTGAAGTTCTGTGAAGTATGACTTATATCTGAGTAATTGTTGGATTTAAGTTATAGTTATATGATTGAGTGCTTGAATGAAGTTTTATATTTGCTGAGTGTTCTATGAATCTTTGTACATGAATGATATGTTGTGTTTCCGTACATAAGTAATAAGCTGAGTTCTGTACATGATTTATGTTGAATTTCTAAGTAAATTATGTGAGACGGTGATTGGAGATTGATGTTGAAAATAAATTTGAGTTTATAAAATAAATGAGATATGCATAAGTGAATTAGTCTCATGTGTCTCAAAGAGTTGCCTCAGAAAGGAGGTGTGCCCTAGAGAGGAGGTGTGTCAGATAGCTGCAGGAACGAAGTCTGTGCGTTCAGGCAAAAGGGTCTGAACTGGGGGGTGACTCTTGTGGTGGGGAATCACGCCAGCCATGATGATCACATGAGTGTGGGTGAGAACCTGTGCAACACCGGGAGACCTTGATTGATCGGAGAAGTTCTGTGCCACTGGGATGGGGTTATCTTGACAATTGGTACCACATGTTCATGATGTTGAGAGTTGGGAGAATCATGCATCATATAAAATTAGAATTGAAATTTGAGGACGTTGTTATAAATAACTGCACACGGAATATAATCTGTTGCTTAAATTATGTTTAACATAAACTTACCCTATATTTTGTGTATGTGGTTGACACATGCTATGACCTCGATTTTCATTCCGGTGAGCAGATGAACAGTAAAGAGAGATTGCCTAGCTGCTTACAGGAAGAGGATTTTGTTTGAAGATGTTTAGTTTGAAGATGTATTCTTTTGTTACAGAGTGTTTTAGTTATTTGTACTATGTAATAAAACCAGTGTCAGTTTGTACTCTTATTATATGTTACTTTAGGTTTATAAATACTACTTAGTGATGAAATTTTCTTGGAGTATTAGTTATTGGCAAAATTTTGTTATATTCAACTGGGTGCTCTTAAATAAGTTGAAAAGAATTTTCATTAAAAATCAATAATAACAAGATTGTAAGTTGAGGTGTTACACATAATACCCACACTCATATCCTCCGGGTTGAACATGGCTCTAAATTCAGCAACAAACAGATGCAAAGGTTTATATTTAAAAAAACTTACATATCATCAATGGATACGTAGGGTTATTTGAAACACTAACCTTTAACTCAATCCAAGTGGGTGAGGTGCAGATGGATTAACTTTACCGTCTCTTCTGGTCTTCAACGTCTTCATGGCACTGATTTATTTAATAACACTTGATAATTATGGTTAATGTGTATAGGGAATAAGTAGCTAGGCTTTGTCATTGATCAAATGTATGATGTCCTCAACAACTTACTTGTTAGTTATGGATTTTATGTGAATATCGGCCTTCTTACGCAACGAACACAGCCATACCACAGTGTCCTTGTTAGGAGACAGTATAAATAGCTGCCAATGGGCCATGGATTTTTAAAATTAACACTCATAGTTAGGAGGTACATTTTCTATTTTGTAAACCATGTATTTTTTACTTACTGATTAAGGTATGCTCCCAAGTACAATTGTCTTTGCGAATCCTCATCCATTTTTCAATGTATTGTTGACATTGTACACGTTCGTCCTTTGGATTGTGTATGGACTGAGGCTCAAAATATGCATAAACGGAGGTTTCACCCAACGATGAAGTCCAGTCCTCCATAAACCTATTTAACATTTATAATTATGTTGAATTTATTTGTTAGGACTACGAATAAGAACTTATTATGACAACGTATTCAGCACAGATCTACTTACATTATCCACAACTGCAGTACAGATATGTTGAGACGCTTGTTGCCAGCTACAATTTTATTCACATTAGAAAAGGTTATGAACAACAAGGATTCAACATGTGGAAACCCAAATTTTGACCCTTCCCACGACACAGCTATAGGATTATAATACAATTCAGGTAGCATGTTAACCAAATCATCCAACGCATCAATATCTTTTTCATATTGACTTGGACTAGTGGCAGCTCTCACCACCTTTTTTTGAGAATTATCAGATTCCTACATGTGACAAACATATCATTGTTTACCTCAAAATTAAATAACCAATGACTTGCATAAAAGAAAACATAATTGTGTTAACTTCGTAATTATAGTAAAGGTACCTTCTGTGAGACTGGCTTAACAAGATGTGCGGGCCATGCAACAAATGTGTTAACGGTGTCTCTTACATACTAAATCTCTGCTGTGGGGAGTGGCATTTGCGCGTCCCCATCATATATTTTTTCAGTACTTACCCTTACGACATCATCTGCATAGGGTATGCTGTGAATGGTGGAGCCCCAAGCACAGACTTTTCCCAATGCCACGAGGCATGTAGAAATCATTACATTGAATATACAACCCCATGCACGACACAACATCATTATCATCCTCTTCAACAGATGCATTGGATGGCTTTTTTGCACAACTACCCTTTGTGCTCACTCAGGCAACTAAGTTTCCCATGTCTGCCTCAACTGGGTCTGAAATTGGTGAGGCCATTTGAGACAACTCTAATTTTATTTCTTCCTTCAACTCTCGCTTCCAATCGTCCTTTTGGTTCTGGAATACTGCAACCACTTGCTCTAGTGTCATGAACGCAAACATACTACTAGACGCACCTGAATTGCATCCAAAATATTGGCTGATTGTTAAACCAGAGCCTGCTCCCCGAACACGACCACGATGCTCTGGTTTCCCGTTAGCAGCATTTAGTATGTCATGTTGACCTCGGGGAACAAATCCACCTTGTGTCATTTGTTCCTCTAAAATGTCCTGCAACCATTATATCATTAAGTAAGTTAATTTGAAATGTTATGCAACTAAATGTAACAAATTAATGATTTTATAACACTCACTAAAATGTCCTCCATAAGCTTCTTCTTAAGTTTATCATAGCCCCCCCGGAGACAAAACGTGTGGGCAATCATTATGTTTTTGAGTTTCTTGGGCCTTTTTTCCTAATTCCCCGTCAACTCAAATATTGATGGTAATGTCAGCTTTCAATCGCATAGAATTGACAAGTTAATTTCATTGATGTCCAAAAAATGCAATTTGTATCTAACCTGCCAATTTACAGATATTCGGCTCGCAACAAACTCCTTCCATGTCTCTGTGTCCGGACCATACACAAGTGAGGGATCGTCTTTACGTTTTTTTCTTGGGTCAGCATATATGTATTTAGTTGTTAGACAAGACTTGAATTGTCTCCATCTTGTGCCCACAGACGCCATAACCTTCTTGTTTGCTTTTGCAGCATCGGGGATATCAATTTTTTCCTGCAACAACACATTAATTGATTTAAAAGTGTTTATCATTTGAGTTTGTAAACAAAGCCTTAGTAAGCACACATACCAATATGTCATCCCATACTAGATCCTTTAGGGAGGCCGGTACATCTTTCCAATAGGCATGTGTAATAGGAATCTTCTCTCTTGCAACGACCCTAAGATAGTCGTGGAACTTCTTTTTGTTATTGCCTGATCCTCTCCCAGTATTAGGGTTGACGTTTACCGTTGGCCTTGGCTCATCCAAGGTTCTCAAAGTCAACCTTCTTAGCTTGGTGGACTGTCTACTCCTCGTAGATGTGGATTCAGAATAGGCGTTTGAAATGGGAGGGGACACAGGCGGTGTTGCTATCAATCTTCAAAACATAAGTAAAACCAATAAAATACGTAAGTGATAACAACAATATATTTGGTGTATAATGAATGTAGTAAATTCAAAACTACTGTAATTTGTTTGTTTTTTTGGTAATTAAAACATTACTTGATTTTATTGCAGTTACGTATTAATTTTCTCCTATAAACCTTCATCATGGTCAACACGATTTGCATATTCATCGTCAACTTCTTGGTCTTCAACAACGGAAGGCATGCGTGTCGAGAAAGTAGGTATGTCACCAATATCAACAGTACTTGCGTCATGCTGGTGAGTTAAGCCCCATGTTCTTCCATGGAAAACCACAGAAAATCTTGCATCACAAGGATCTTCGATGTAAAATACTTGCCTGGCTTGTTTAGCCATTATAAAAGGCTCATCCTTAACTGACCTTATCTAGTTCTACTAATGTAAATCCAAACCGATCTTCATGCACACCAGTCTTATCGTTCACCCACTGACACTTGAACACAGGGACCCTGAATGCAGTATAATCAAGCTCCCATATCTCTTGAATGACTCCAAAGTAAGGCATTGTAGCTTGAATTGGGTTGTTCTCAGATGCACCACAAAAGTGCTCAAATGCCACGTCAACACTAACCCCACTGTTCTGTATGTTACTATGTTCGTCCGTCTTGTCGTTTTGTGTAGAAGGAATAGTTGTTGATGTCGTATCCCTTCCAAGTGGGGACATTGAGACTTGGACCAACAGCTAACAGTCTTAACGTCTTGGAGGCACTGTCATCAAGAAGATTTTGGTCTTTAAACCAGTTAACAAAAGTTCTATTATGTTCTTGCAACACCTTTATAATGTTCATTCTTGGGTGACAGTCTTCCAAATATTGTTTGTGCCTTTCTATATAAGGTAAAGCCTCTTTCGTGTTATTCAAAACATATAAATGGGCTTGTGAAACCTGTTGTCTACTGAATGTGATTACATTGTATCCCTGTGTACCCTTACCTCTCGTTGACTGTTCATGACGGGTTTGTCGAATCCCAATAGGTTTTAAGTGCATCGATGTATTCTGAACAAAACTCAATACTTTCTTCGGCAACATATTTTTCAACATTGGAAGCCTCTGGACGGTATTGATTCTTGCTATAACCTTTTAACAGCTTCATGTAGCGCTCAATAGGGTACATCCACCGTAGAAAAACTGGACCACACAACCTGATCTCCCTAACTAAGTGAACTATCAAGTGGACCATGATGTCAAAAAAAGATGGAGGAAAAAACATCTCCAATTGACAAATGACAATGGCAGCCTCATTCTCCAAATCATCTAATTGTTTCGGGTCGATGACTTTGCTACAAAATGCATTAAACAAGAAGCACAAACGAGTAATTGCAACCCTAACTTTTTCAGGCAATATACCACGAATTGCAATAGGCAATATTTGTTGTATCAACACATGACATTCATGAGACATCAACACTACCAATTTCAGCTCCGTGATTGATACAAGGCTCTTTATACTAGAAGAGTAATCTTGTGGGACTTTTATATTCTGCAAACACTGACAAAATTGTTTTTTTTTTCTCTTGTTGACAAGGTGTGACTTGCAGGTGGCAAATATGTTTGTCGACCATGCTCAATTGGATGCAATTGGTGTCGTATACCCATGTCAACCAAATCTTGGCAAGATTTCAAATTATCCTTTGTCTTCCCTTGAATGTTAAGGAGGGTGCCAATTAAACTATCACAAACATTCTTCTCAACATTCATCAGGTCTATACAATGTCTGACGTCTAAATCCGACAAGTATGGAAGATAAAAAAAATGGATCTTTTCTTCCAAATTTGCTTCTCAGATGCATCCTTCTTTTGGGTTTTCCCAAAAACATTGATGATGTCCTTCAAACGATCAAAAACTTCTTTTCCTGTTAAAGGTGTAGGAGCCATTTCCTTCTCCTAACAACCATAAAAAGCCTTCTTCAATCGTCGATATAGGTGATAGGGTTGGAGGAATCTCCGATTCCTTGTATATACTGTCTTCTTTCCAAGTTTTAGTTGGACAAAGCTTGTATGTTTTTCACATATAGGACATGCATGATGTGTTCGATTTAGGGGGAGCTACTTAAAGAATGCAAAGGAATTGTGATTCAAGCATGGGTTTTGAGATTTCAACATGCAATGGATGCCTTGAAGTTTAATTAGTGTGAAATGTGTAAGAGAAAAGCAATTCTGGTGATCCAAGTGCATTGCATTCATATTAATCTATAATTCAATTAATTGGGTTCATAAAAATCACAAGGCTTTAGTTATTTGACTAAAAAAAATAGTTTTTAATTTGATTCAAAGGTTTTTGGAAAAATGTATTTTATACTGTACCTTAAAGACTTAATCGATTATTCTGTTCTTAGTCTATTTTGGAAAAGCTTTAAAGAACAATGTAATCGATTACCTATCGGGATAATCAATTATTTGATCTTTGTTTTCATATAAACTGCCTTGTTGAACTCTTTAATTGATTATTAATGGGTAGTAATCGATTACATAGCTATATATGATTTTAAGTTGTGCTGGGATAATCGATTACCAAGGTATTGTAATTGATTACATAGGCTTAATTGGAAAATCCGTCTCCCTGCTTTAATCGATTACCACATTTCATAATCGATTACACTGTATGTTAATGCTTACAAGTATTCCAGGTTTAATCGATTACCACATATCGTAATCGATTACATAGTTCATTCAGTTTTTGAAGACTCCTGCTTTAATCGATTACCACATTCTTGTAATCGATTACACAGTGTATTTTGTCATTCTGAGTCTTCTGTTTTAATCAATTATAGGACGGAATAATCGATTATTTTTCTCGTTGCTCATGTCCAGAAACTATGTTGAACACTTTAATCGATTACAAGGTTTACTTAATCGATTATGTGAGCATTTTAATCGATTATTAGGCACGTTTAATCGATTACAGACAGTTACAAAAAACTGTTATAAATAGGATTGATGCTTAGCTGCTTTTCTAACTTTGTGGAACATTACCCATACGTATTTTCTGAGCTTAAATAGTCTTGTGAGCATTCTAAAGTGTTTTCTAAGGGTTTAATCATTTCTTGCTCCATTGTGCTTTGATCATGGGTGTTTGACTCATTCTTGGAGCTTGAAACCATTTCAAGATTAAGGAAAATTGTGC
This sequence comes from Glycine tomentella, assembly GCA_007407185.1. Classification (NCBI taxonomy): domain Eukaryota; kingdom Viridiplantae; phylum Streptophyta; class Magnoliopsida; order Fabales; family Fabaceae; genus Glycine; species Glycine tomentella. The sequence goes on along the minus strand of PYAF01000214.1, from coordinate 16,710 downwards.
TAATTGATTTGTAATCATTCAACCTGATCTGGTAACTTCATCTTGCATTGCATACATTGGATCATCAGGTTGTTTCTCTCCTTAATCTCATACTGGATGTAGAAATGGTGCGGCCGTCTTACAGTAATCATGCATGTCATTTCCATGTTTTTTGCACCTGGTCTCTACATCTCAAACTGGATGTAGTATCAGATTCTGTTTCATAAATCTTGTACTGGACTAGGAAACATGAATAATATATATGGTTAGGCTACCATACCTTATGGAAAAATTCATACAAACATCATACGTACCAAATGTATGGTTAGGCTACCATACCTTATTTAATCAAAATCATGCAGACTTGCGCATGGCAATAGAAATATCCTCAAGCTATAGACAACATGTTAGTAATCTAACTAGTAATCCTTAATACACCATCCAATAATTTTCTAACTCCTTTAGACATTCTCAAGAAAAGATTAGAACTTAGTCTAGACCTTATGTTCTCCTCAACTTTTCACTGTACTATTTAATTATCAAACTGAACCACTTGAGTAATTAGACATTTCATCCCCATACCATTCAGTCTCTACTTCATATAATAAATTTAAAACAATTCCAATCATAAACATATAAGCAAACAGTCCAAAATTTCATCAAAATCAAGTCTAAAAGATCATCAAAATCAAGTCCAATCCTTACTAAAATTTCAGCATTTAAATCATCAACTTATCCTATTGTTAAATCAACATTATCACATCATAAAATATCCTTCAATGATATTCAAATTCAGCCTAAATAGTTATCCACAAATCTACACCATTAAACATATAGGTTAGTCCAAATAAACTCTTGATTAAAATTGAAGCCTAGCCTACCTCAAGTGAGTTGGATTTTTAATTGACTGAATCGGTAGTTGTCCTTCTTTGAGATCTTTAAGGAAGAAAGTCTTAGGATGATTTGGATAAAAGAAAATGAGACAATGGATGTGTAGAATACTTTAGGAGTGGATATGATTACAAGTAAATGAGAAATGAAGGCAATATGTAAAATGGAAGGCAAGTGACCGTGAGAGTGAGCTTGGAGGTATTAGTCTTACGTGAATTTTTTTTTGTAGTATGATAAGATATTTATATTAATCAAGCTAGTAAGAATGGAAAGGGTTTAGTTAGTTTTCAACTTGGTTAGTAGTCAATTTGGTTAAAATGCAACTAACTAATCATTACTTAAGGGATATTATCTACCATTTTGTCTTATGCTCTAGATTTTTATCTTATCCAATTATGACCAAAATTTCTTCATGCTTAATCCTTGGTACATGTGGAAACATTGTTGTTCAGCTTGATTTGTTTATTTGATACATCTAAGGCATATATACCACATCCTCACATACACCTATGGTTGCATCTAGAATTTTGGTGTGTAGTTTCTAAAGAAAATCAAAGATTCCCTAAGCTAGGTTTTATGCCATGTGGGAAGGCTTGGACATGAAACACAATCTGATTGGTGCTTATATCTTGGCTAAAATTATCCTTTGCTTCTAATTTTTAGCTGCCACATGGATAGCCAAGCAAGATTGTTCAAGAATCTTGTTTTCAATTTTGTCTCATTCACTTTATTGACTTCACATTAGCTTTTGCTTACCAAACTTTCTTTCTTCACATAGCCATGCATATTACTATGGCTGCAACACGTGAAGCTTTGGGAGTTCTCATCAACTTTTGATTGGTCCAAGTTTGGGCTGAATCCTTTGTGCCAAAATTCTAGGAGCTACAAGTTGCCAAAACCAGATTTTTCTTTCCAAAAGGCTAAAAACATTTTAGCATATATGGTTCGTTCTTTATATATTCTGTACTAATCTACTAGTGCATAAATTATCATCTTTTAGTATGTTAAACTAGAATGCCTAAGCTTTCTACAAGGTATCACATGCCTATTTGGATTTCTAAAACTCTAGCCAGAGCATTTTTAAAAACTAAACTCCAAAGCTGCTAGCAAGCTCAAATTTGGACAATAACACCTCTTAGTGTTTTCGTGACTACAATCATTGCACAATCTAGATTTAGCTGAAATTTTTATATGTTATAGTTGACATCTAGATCTTTAATTTCATATATCATACACCTAATTTGAGTAAGAAATGAGAGAGTAATATATATTTTTTAAAACGGGTGGCAGTAGTGGACAGTTTTTGGACAGCTTGTGTTCAAATAAATTCTATTTTACTCTTCATGTATCAAACTCTCATCACACTTCCATAATTATTTCCAACATAAATATAAGCTCAAGATAAAATTTTGAGGATGTTACAACGACAATGGAGGAGAGAAGATGATGAAGAAGAAGAAAGAAAAACAAGAACTTTGGTTCTTGAAAGAGCATTAGCACATAACATAAGAGTAGAGTGTTATTTATCCTAGGAGCATATTATCGTGTAATATTATTAGGAATATAATCCTAACTAAATCGCTCAAAATCAGCCCAAGAATATATAAATTCGAAATTCAACCTTTCATCATTATATCCCTTAGTTGTTGCTTTATCTATTTTATTTAAATTAGTAATTCAAATAAAAAAGTTGTTGGAAGAAACATTATCCAACCTTTATTGGATATAGTTTTGGATAATTCACAATTATCCTTACAACCTAACCTCTTGAATTCAAAATTCAAATTTAAATTTCAAACCTAATATTTAAATTCAAATTCAAATCCAATCTTTGTTGTAATTCATAATTTAAATTTGAATTCAAATTCAAAATTCAAAATTCAACATTCAAAATTTAAAATTCAAATTCAAATTTCAAGTCTGCCCAAAACTCATTCTGGTCAAGTCAACTTCTTGACTTACTAGGACACATGGCCCAAGATCCTATTGGGCCTTTTAACACATTTAGACCTTTGTCCAAATGGGACGCATGCTTTAATTGGACTTGGAGTCCAACTCCAATCCAATAACACCTCTAGTCTTGAAAAAGCCCAATAACTATTATTGGTCCAAACTTGCTAGTTATAAGCAATCAAGAACAACCTTTTGTGTATGACCCATTAGGCCCAATTAGTCACTGACATAAATGAACTTGAACCAATTAAACTCCTTTAACGAGCCCAATTCTTTTGATGACCACATAAGACACTAAGAATGCTCTAGGGCCACAGAACTAATTGAGTTCATCAAGTGATCTACCTTTCTTATTTGGATACCATGCTGACACCATCCCTCATATCGTCATTCACATTTAGTTAAGAGCAAGGATATAGTATCTTCTCTCTTAGTTGACAAAATATAGTTTTTCATAGAACTAAGAATCATCTTCTATTGACTTTAAGACGGATGATGACTCCTCATGATCTCTTACTATGCATAGATTCCCAAGTCAACTAGAAGTCATCCAAGCCATACCGATCTTATGAGACTAATCCCTTGTAGGGACTATAAGTCCTTTCGGCATGTCCCTCTTCACTCATGTATTCAAGTAATACCCAAAAGTACATTGTTCTCCCCATTTTCAGGCGGATAGAGTTGTACAATCAAAGTATAATCCTAGGACATAGTGTTCGATGACTGATACGCGTTTGTTGTAACGCTCCAAAACAATTTAACTACGCTAATTCTGTAGCACAGGATTAACCTAGGTCAACTTGGAGACACTGTCAATATGGTTCTAACTTCAACTCACTAATAACAGTAAGGGGGGATTTTTATCAAACAGCTTATATGCGTAAGTAAAACTTGCAAAAACGTAAACTAAGATTAAAGAACAGTACAAAAACTAACAGAATTGAAAAGAGGTAATGTAAAATAGATTAAAAGCATCAATCCAATTCATGTCACCAAGCTATTGAAATCATCATCATTCTCAGAAATTTATCCTATTATGAAAGTTTGTTCAATCTCATTAGAAGCAATTCAATCGACTTAACCCCTAAATTGATTGAAACCACAACCCTAACTGAAATATCATCTAATTAATCTGTGATTAATATTTGAAATTAGGAAATGAATCCATAACCTAATCCGCTTTCAATCCTAAATGCATTCATAATCATTAAACATAATAGCAATTGAAGAAGAAAGTGAACATTCAAATAAAATTCAAAATACCAAACCAGAACTCAAATTCTCCTAGTGCTTAGGTTGGATCCTTGGATTGATTGAGTATTTAGCCTTCCATGATCATCATCAGTGAAATCCCCATGGAATAATTGCATGAAAATGGAAGAACAGCAAAGCGAAAATGAAGAACAAGGAGGAACAATTGAGAGAAAATAAGAGCAAGGGTTTTGATTCTAAAAACTTAAAATAGAGAAATGTAAAAGTGTTTTTGCTAATGTAATGTAATGTAATAAGTCTCGCCAATGTCACCAATATAAAGTGACTAAGTCTGAAGAAAAGAATGGGCCATGAACAAACCCATCAATTCTAATTATTTACTATTTACAACCATAAAAATCAAATTCGCAGCCCAAAATATAAGTGCAGTGATTCTGACTTCAAAGCCCAAAATGACCCTCCAAATGGCAGAATTAGCCTCAGCTTATTTCTAGCAAATTTGTAGATCTTTTCGTTATCTTTCCAGGGACTACTATAATGCTCCATTCAGAGTTATGTAGAGCTCTGTAGGCCCTATACAAGGAAGATAGGTTAAGTGAGCATAAAATCTGAAAATACGCTACAATTAGCAATTAAGCCCACTTACTTGCCTAAGACAAAAACTGAATTAAAATGAAAAAATAAAAGTACAAGAGAAGTCAATTAAGCTAAGAAGGATAGAAAAGTATTTAACTAAAAGCACTCCATCAATGACATCCTCAAGTCTCCGCACTACTAAACGATGACATACTTTACAAATCCAATGATACTTTAAAGAATTCTTGTGAAGTCTCTTGACGTGTCAATTCGACGCCATCTGTTCTCCAACAGATCCACCCACGATGTAACGACCCCCCTCGTCGCTACTATATCATAACTCTTACCACACAAGATTTAACTTTTAATGAAAACTTCATTAAATTGATTATGAAAATGATCGTAAATTTTTCGTGATAACATAATTATCATACACAAATTACAATTCCATAATTAATTACATATGTACATATATATATTAAATCGGTACATGTCATCCACATGTTAAAACTTCTTTAGTTTTACATGTAATACAACTGAAATTACATATCTAACAAAAAGTCAAAGAACTAACTAAGAAAGAGTTGATTAACAAAACACAACTGTTTCCCAAAAAGAAACCCAATGTCATCACGTTGGCTTGGTGGCTCCAACCAAAAAGAATCTCCCTCCAGAGTCACATGAACAAAGGTTTGCGATCATCACAGGTACCAACCACACAGTACAACAAGCGCAAGGGTGAATTTATTATATAAAATCAACAAACTTCAGATAGAAGCAATTGGGAAGGAAACAACATTATCCACCACAATCATTAACAAAAAATCCATGATTCCAATACACACTCAACAAACCAATCATCCAATGCATTTCACAACTCAAACAATCATGCATAGAATGATGCATGCAACTGACTCATCTATCAGCATGCAATGTGGTACCATCCTCATGGAAATAGCCTTTCTCGGGAAAATGATGCAGTAGCTTGTCAATGTCACTCTGTCGTGCACAGGCTGCTCCCCCAATGGTGATCAACCCTGAGTCACAAGGGAGTTCCAAACAGAGATGCCCCCCTAGTACCTCCGTACCCTACTGCTACCATCCTATTTCCATCAATGCAAATGAAGTATGAAACATGGGCATCATCAATGTATAACCCGACTAGGAACACATCCATCCTCGCAAGTTTAACCCGCTCATGTACATACATAACACCCCAATATGGGCTCAACGATGCACTGGCCGTGGCTAGGAACACATCCTTCCTCACAAGGGTAATCAACCTGTCACTGCATCCCACGTGTACATAGACAGCATACAGCCATATGAGCACCATCAATGTATGACCTGGCTAGGAACACTTACTTCCTCACAAGGGTAACCAGTCATACACCCCCATGGGTATCCATGTATATCCACATCACACGATGACAACCATGGGCACCATCAATGCATGACCTGGCTAGGAACACATCATTACTCGCAAGGGTAAACAGTCATGCACCCCCATGGGTGTTAATATATATCCATATCACATAATGACATTATTGGCATCAACATAATCTCTTATCAATGTCATTATCAATATCCACATCACATCATCTAATTTCATCATCATACATATCAAAGTCATCTCATTTCAACATCATCAACTACATCAACATTATTTCATTTGTACATCATCAAACACATCATCATTATCTCATTCAATCATCACCAACACGTCAATAACATCTCATTTTAACATTATCAATGACATCAATATCTTCTCTTTCATCCACAATCCATATTCATCAACAATAATAATATCATTCACAGTTTTATTCATCAACAAGCCAATTCACCGCACCCTATTAGTTAAAAACAGTTTTTCTTGAAAACGAGCATACATCAATCATAAATGCATCGTATCCCATTAGTTAAAAAAGTAGTTTTTCTTAAAAACCAACACATAGCAGGGACAGGCAGTTATCTTCATAGTTAGACTCCCTGGCCTCCAACTATGGTGTCAAAACTATAACCAAATAATAAACTCCCCTTACCTATCTATATCCCTCTGTTAGCTCCTTGAAACGTCGCTTTGGGATCTCTCAAGTTCACGTGCTTTGACCCAAACGCGGAGCTCTATATACCAAATTGAAGATAGTTTAGCATAGATTTCAAAAACAAGGTTAACATTAGCATTCAAGGTCAAATACCCACTCATATTTAAAAAGAGGCTAAAATGTTGTTTTGGGAGTCAATATTAAAAGACATCATTTTGAAATTTCGATCACACCAAGGTGACCATGGTTCAATAAGAATCACAGAAATGACATCATTTTCATAAAAAGAAAACTTTTACAACATCTTATTTTCAAAGGGTTTTCAAAGGAAGTATAGAAACAGCCAATAACGGTACCCGAAACGTTCGAGACATTAAGAGAAGCTTAAACTAGCTAGAAGAAGATAAAGGAAACCAAGGATACCTCAAAGAAACCAAGAAAGGAGGTTTGGAGGCTACATTCTTTACCGAAACTTCGAGAAGAGTTTCGAAAATTCCTCTCCAATTAAAGTGTTCCTCTCTGTGTGGTGGTCCAATGGCAAGCAACGGTGCCTCGTGGTGGTCTCCAGTGGCCATAGGTGGTGGAGGAGAAGGGTAAGGAGGTTTGATGGCTATTTTAGGGGAGAAGAAGCCATTTTTTTTAGTTTGGATGCTACTGGATGTATTTAACACCACCTTCACTCGCCCAGCGAGCAAAAGTGTCTGTAAAATTCGCTTGGCTAGCTGACCATATTCTAGAATATCTGCTTTTGTGAAAAAACTAATTTCTCACGTTCCATACATTATTTTGACAATCCCAACGACACAAGTTACATATATGGGTTAGGAATCTATCTTTAAGATTTGAAGGTGATCCAACGGTTAACCAATCCACAATGATGATTTTACTAAAATAGGTTTTCGGGTCAAACTCAGAATCACACGATTCAACGTAGCTAAAACAAACTCCACATAACTTGACCTCTACACCAAGCAATTGCAGATAGATAATTCACATAACATTTCAACTAATCATAATTAATAAAGTAATCAAATTATACAAGTAATACATCACACATATATTTTAAGTTATCGAAATTTCATGGTGTTACACATGACATTAGCTAAGGCATCATCATGCCTGCATTCCATGAGGTCCCTACCTTGTATCTCTATACAAGTAGAAGATGTCGTACTAGTCCTTTTTTTGAGATCACCAATGCCCTTTCTTGGTGGTTCAAGACTAGGAACTTATTTTAGGTAATAGAAATTTAGTGTCCTTGAGTCCTCATGATCATGATCTCTATCATTGATCCTCGAGAGAACATCTGTTCTATTCCTAGGGCCTTTATCTTTAAATGCATATTACTACAAAATATAGGCGAGACATAAATATGATGAAGATGAAGTTTGATCAAATTTATTAACCATGAAATACTAAATAGCAAGATGTGTTCATCTGATGAAACAAATTGTCTCTAGGGCACCTACATACTAACAATAGGCAGGGGTTGAAGTAACCATGTAGGGTGCTTATAGTCGAATTTAATTTGCTAGCACATGAGACACTGGGAGACAAAGGTTTCTACATCCTGCAACATGTTATACCAAAAGAAACTAGCCTATAGACAATCCAAAGTCTTAGTAATGGCCATTTGTCCAGATCAATCCAAATGCGGTTGTGGAAGCAACTGAGGTTGTGGCATATGGAATAATTAGGATGAAACTACTAAAAAAATAGTCATTCAATATCCCTTGGTTAACATTAGTTTTATATTTGTAAATAAGATGGCAACATTAACATCGATTTTTCGATTTTTCAAAAATCGATGTTAACATGATTACATTAACATCGATTTTTTTTTAAATCGATGTTGACCCTAATTATAAATTATACCCAAACGTAGTCCTTCTCATTCGAATCATTTTGTGTCACGTGCACCCAAACCCTATCTTTGTGTCAAAAGGCCTATCCACTCGTTGTTGTTGCTACCGTCGCTACTGCTGTCATCGTCGCCTTGTTCGTCATACTTGTGGTTGGGGTCATAACTGCCCTAGGTTATCGTTGCTGGTGCCGGTTGAGAGGTTTTGTTGCCACCGCCACCACTTTTAGGTTCCCTTATTCTCTTCTTCTCCTCAAGTTACATTATATGATTTTGTTATTCTTGTAGAAAAATGTTGCTATTACTGTGAGAATATGTGTTCATATAGTATTTGTGTTGATGGTGTCATATGGTATTTGAGTTTTGATATTTTAATTTGAACTAGATGAGAACATTCTTGTGGAATGATGAATAGGTCCTTTTTGAGCTTTCTATTATTACTATTTTTTGTTTCTGCCAAATATTCCATTGTGTGGACTGTGGAGTAATATGTATGTCATTTTGTGTTTTGCCATCCATGCTTGGCATGACCTTGCCTAAAAGTTACATTGTCTATTATTACTGTTGTTGCCATCCATTCTTTCATCTAGCCTACATCATTCCTCAGTACTACACAGTCTTCACCAACACCACACCACTCTCCTGCGTGTCTATCCCTCCCATTTTTTTCATGCATCATAATTATACATACAAAATTGTCTTTGCACTCTCCTCTTTCAAACACTTTTGACCCAACATGAATTTTCAAGTTTTTTCTTTGAAAGCTGAATAGTGATTGTTAATGTATGGTTGGTTGAGCCAGTAAATATCAAGTGATCTGATTATTAATTCATGTGAACCAGGGGTGGGTGGGAAGGTTTTCTAGCCAGGGTTCTGTATTTGACTTTGCTTTTATTAATGGTTTCAATGCTACTGCTAATGCTATGCACAATGGACCGTGCTAATGCAGTATGGATGAGCCATAGTAAGTGTAGTGACTGGCATCAGACCCAACATTGAATCATCATTTTAATTTTGAAATGATATTCCAATTACTAATGTATGTTTGATTTGCATATGAAATTATTATGACACAAATTTCAATGGAGATTCAAGCCATTTTGTACTGGATATTCAAACATGCATTCTTATGTGTTTGGTCACCATTTCGAGGTCAGGGAACACAATCAGATTGACATCTAGTAGCATTTGCTGACACCACATTATGTTTAAATTCATTCTACGCCTTCCAGAGAGAATTGTGAAATGTAATTATGTAACAAGAAAATTTATGAACAAAAATAAATGATAAAGGTGGATGCCATGCTAGTGTTCATTATTGTCCTAGCAACTGCCTCCCTACTCCTATAAGATTTATAGCGTGTTTAGTTTTGTCAGTTTTGTGGTGTGATGAAGAAAATGACTTGTGGAAGTTAATACAATGTCATCATATATTTCGTTTTCTTATCACCTCAAGGTTCACTGGTTTAGTAGAGTCCAATGCCTCATCCTCTCAAATAAGTTAACCCTCTATTTGTACATCTTACATAAGCACATGGATCAAATACTATTTGTATTATAATATGATATAATCAATTGGTGAGAGAGAGAGAGAGACGAGATGAAAATGCTCAAGGAAGTGAAGAAATTTTATTTTCTCCGCATAGTTATGGTTAATGAATTGTTGGATATACTTGAGGTTAATTTGAGAGTACCTTGGCAACTCTCCAACCTTCCTATTAATTTTCCACCCAATGAATGACTCCCTCTTCCTATTTATATACATTATTACCTACTTGACTCACTAACAAACTAACTATCTAACCAAGAATTACCTATCCATACTCCACCCTTGAAGTTTCACCTTGTCCTTAAGGTGACAACTCTATCCCTTTTGAGACTCCAATTGGTAGATTTTTTTTTTTTTTATATCAACCACTTCAATTGGTGGATGTAATTCACCAAAAGGGTTCCAACATAATGATTCTGAGATCTTATTTGCCAGCTAATAATGATTTGTTGATTTGAGGGGGAGCTGAATGAAGATCAAGTGAAGATTCAACCAAGGTTCAAGACTTGGAAGTTTTGGCTTTCAACATGGCTCAAGCATTGGAGATGTTGTTTGTGATTTAATGTAAAAGGATTGAAGGCATCATGATGATCCAAGCCTTGATAGCATTCATGTATCATTTAAGCATTGCATCATAGAGAAGTTAAGTAATTAGTTTGAAACTTAAGAAAAAGCTAAGAAAATAGCATATAGTCGTAATAATCGATTACTGGCTTATTCTAATCGATTATTTTGTTCTTAAAACTTCTGGAAAACTAAACATGAACACTTTAATCGATTACCTTATCAGATCAATCGATTACACGCATCTCAGCATACTTGGAAATTGGCCTTGTGACTGCTTTAATCGATTACCATGATGTTGTAATCGATTATATGCTCACTTGGAAAACTCAGTCACTCTGCCTTAATCGATTACCAATGGATGTAAGCGATTATTCTTCACAAACATGATTATAGCATAGGACTGCCTTAATCGATTACCAAT
>PYAF01000213.1:233474-256990 GCA_007407185.1 Glycine tomentella | reverse complement strand
CTATACTGAACATTATTCAGACATTTTAAACATTAAATTATAATCAGGATAGAAATTCACACATCTTCAAGCCAATTTAGAGACATTAAATCCTCCTTCACAATAAAATATGAGTTCTGTATTAATGTTCCATAAAAACAAATCAAGATCTTGAACCACATAAAGATCCTACAGTTATTACAAGTCAAGCTATTTCTTCAGATCACTCAATGTACAATACAATCACTTTTGAAGGAAAATGCAACTTTGCAACATGGTTCTAAACTGCAGTTGCGTTAACGGTTGTGGTCTCTTCGCCATCCTTGACGTTGCCAGAAAATGCAATTGATGCGACCGCAATTGCGATGAGTCAAAAAACCTGTATGTTGAGGCTGCAATTGCGGTCCACAACCACAATTTAAAACCATGCTTTGCAAACCAATTGAGATCTATAGTACAGAATTAGTATTCTAATTTCTTCATTCTATCACAATACAGAATGGAAACAAAAAATACTGAACATTGAAACTAAAACACAATGGCGTAACTAACGAAATTAATGAACTAGCAAGGAGAGACGAGAAACGAACGCGTTCCAATATTCACACACACCTTATTACTGAGAAAAAGCAATTCCTCGCCGTGATCGTTCTTCCAAGAAGTCACGTGGCCACCGTACAGATACACCTGAACAAGATCACAACGCAAAACGTCAGAATCAGTCAAGCCAGCCACAAAACAATCGAATTTTTTCTTTCATCTTCATTTTCATGATTTATTCAATTAAAAACCAGTGCAGAAAGCTAGATAGAGCATCCTAAGCTAAACAACCGCAACCACAGTCCACGGAACCTAAACTTCCAGATCCGAATAAACTCGCACGAGAGCAGCACTCGTACAATATAACTATAAAATGAGAATCGGCGAATGCGAATCAAGAGGCGAATAGCAACAAATACAAGCAGATCAAGCGAGAAAACGAAGAGCCATGCGTGGAAGAGATGAATAAGAAGAAATTAACCTCGGCGGAGGAACCACGCGATTCGCGGAGAAGAATCTTCTCGAGGCCATTGACACCCTTGCAGAGCTCGACGGAAGGCGAAGAAGAAGAAGAAGAAGGTGCAGATGTTTTCTCCTTTTCGGTGCTCATGATAATAACAGTAATGATAAGAATAAAAACCTAAGAGTAATGTCTATTGCTGCTTCTTCTTTCTCTCTCTCTCTCGATATATATATATAAATACTAAGATATGATGATCATAGAGTGTTTCGATTTCTCGAGTTTTGGATCGCGCACTCTGAGTCACAACTTCACCGCCACTTCTCTTAGACGAAGCTACGCTCTTTGTTTTCTTTTTCTCGTACACTCCCCCGAGAGATCCTCTCTCTCACTCTCTGTACGTGCAACCGCACCTCTAAAAAACCTTTTTTTAAAATAAAACTAACTATAAATGCTAAAACGTCCACAGAAATTAAAATTAAAACTATATATATAAATATGTATAAATGAAATAAGATGTTTTGATGTTCATATTTATTTTCCTATTTTACTCTTATAACTACTTTTTTAAATCTCTTTTTTATCACTATTGTTTTTCTCTTTAACTGACCCACACCACACTGTTCATAAAACTGTCCACTATTATTTTCTTTTTTTTATTTTTATTTTAAAAAAATTGGAGAGGCACGAGTGCCTTTTTTTTCCTAGTCTATATAACTTGTTTTCTTAATTGTGTATACTTGGATTAGCGATGAAAAAATTAATTTTAAATAGAATTAATTTTATTATATTAATTTTGGTTAAAATAATTTTAAAATTATGTAACTTATGTTTATATTTTTATTGTAAAAGTAAATGTAAAGTGAAATTTAATATAAAAATTATTAAAAGTTATTTCAATTTAAAATTAACTCTTGACTCATTCGTAATTAATTTTAAATTTTTTTTAACATAAAATCAAATATATAAAAATTTATCTAAAACTAATTTTAAATAAAGAATCAATTTTCTAGCATTACACTAAACGCGAGCTGCAAAGTTCCAAAGTTTTAATCGGACATTCAGTCGACCCACAAAAAAGTGTCATCTGTCTTTAAAAGTTGACAAAGCATATTATTCAGTGTCAATTTTGAATGCTCCAAAGTATCACTTGGCCAACAATTGTCGGAGGATAAAGTAATTATTCATTTAATTCTTATACTTAATTTTAAGTTTTAGTTTCTATAAGAAAAAACGTAAGTTTTAGTCCTTGTGTTTACATAAAATTAAGTTTAGTGTCTATCATTAATACAGTTAGTAATGTCGTTAACAATACTCATGTTATTGATATATAACTCTAACTTGATTTTCATATGTTGCTAACATGACAAATGATGCATATAGCATTGGCATGTCAAACACGTGATGCTTATATGACAAATGGTGTTAATGTCACAACATGGCACTTCTAAAAATTAATGATCTAGCTTGTATAGTTAATACTACTTTATGAATTGGTTTCTATATGTAATATTACTTTACAAAATAATCTTGATATAAAAAGTATAATTTTAGTGTCTTTTTCATACAAAATTATTTATGTTTTTATATTATTTTTTAATTATGTCAATCTAAGACTCTTATCATCGTAACAAAACTTGTGTATTGATATTTTAATATTGATTGATATAAGTCGTTATAATTTTCCTATTTCTCTATTTAACAACTTTCAAATTTTATTTGTGTATGTTGCTTGCAACTTGCCTATAAGATAAGACATGATTTATTACCTTTTCTCTTTTATCTATACCTCCACTTTGACACAAGATTGAATAGGGAGAAGATGTAATTTTGAAAATCTTAAAATGTTGCACACTTCTAAGAAATTTCCAGAAATATGCAAAATTTTAAATTGGATTTCAATTTCCGGCATTTATAATTATCATACTTCTAACACTTAATTTATAGAATGTTGCATCTTACCATATATACTTTTCTTCACAAATATCACCTTAGGATTTAATCATGTTTAAGATATGATTGGTTATTAAATGTGAATGCCTTTCTTAGCATAAATTTAAATCTTAATTTGTCACATCACGAGGTACTATCCCCTCATGCTAGACCCCTTAATCAATTGGTATTTAACCATGCATATAAAGTGTTGTTGGAATAAAATTCCACCATAATAGGGACGGGTGTACCTATAAAAAGCGTGTGAAAAAAAACAGCAATCGCCTTAAACAAATTTGACCATTGCTTTTTGCATCTTCCATTTTTACTATTTGCACTCCCCTCTCCCCCTACCACATTTGCTTATCAATTTGTCCTAATAATATCCTTATACACAAGTTTGGTTTCATCACTTCACAAATTAGATTTCAAAAATATGAAAATGTGAATGACTTCTAGACATTAGATTAGAAAAACATGTAAGAACAATTGTGTAAAATAATTTCTAAAAGTGTTATTACATGCTTTTGAAAACTAGGTTAGAAATTTATTTTCAATTAATACTTTCATAATCTAATTTCCGATTATGGCCTTGCATTGGTCTGATTAAAACTATACTCATAAAGGTTTCATATTTAAGTATTGTAGATGAAAAACTTAGTTAATAAAGAAGAAACTCTGTTAAAGATGGCTCAACCAACATTAGCATTTCTCAACTAATATAATTCACACCTATAATATTGTAACCAAAATAATCTAATTTCTGCAAGTCACATCTTCAATGTTCTGAAACTCAATTAACAAACAAACTATTTGGTATGATGAAAGAGAAAAGGAAAGAAGTAACATTGTGTTTGGATCCGCCATTTTAAGCGAGTAATGTAACTTTTCTAGATATTTTATTTACCGCTGGATGAATTGCTCCATTTGGGTACTCTACAACTAGAATGTGAAAAATTTCTCAGCATTTCATTACTTTGTAAACTTAAGAATTTGAAATACCACTAAAATTCTGCCTTCGTCTCTCCATCTTCATCTCAACATAAGATGCATCTTGCTCTCCTAACCCTCTGTCGCTCATCTCTCACTTGTTTCTCTCTGGTGAACCTTTCTCATCGGAGCTTGGACCCTCTGGCAATCATTTAATTCATTTTGTGCTCTCTTTCGAAAAATCCAAGTTGTCGACGATGAGTAACCAAACTGCTTACAAAGAAATTCGAACATCATTGACAATCCAAACCGTTTGCCAAAGATTAGCGCCGGAGATAACGACGGAGAAGGAGTCGACAGCGTTTCATCGTCTTTTCTTGTTGAAATCAACAGTCATTTTTTTCTTTTAAAATATTTTCCTTTTATTAGTATTATTATTATTTGATAATAATTTTTTACCTACTAAATAACTTTAATTAAAATATTTCTCTTCTATTCCATTTTTTTCTTCAGCCAAACATTTATTTATTTCCACTTTATTTCTCAAATTTTTCTCTTCTTTTCTTTCACTTGTTCACTTTCATTCCCTCCCTCTCCTTCCTCACAACCCAACATACTGTAATTTCGAATCCAAAGTACTGCAAATCGATACAAGTTTGAATGGTCTGGATGTGCATTACAATTAACACGTGCTGTTCCGGAACATTGAAATGTCAGTCTCTAGAAAATGGAAATGACTTCTAGAGTTTAATTCTAAAAGTCATCCTCATTGTCTTATTTCTGAATTTGAGCTTAGATTGTTTCCAGGATATAACAGTTTCACTAATGGTAAGGTATTTAGATATTATTTACATGAGATTATACATTCAAGTCTCAATGCTACTATTAAACCAAATAATAATGATAAAAAATACCTCGACGATGTTACTAACTTGATACATATCAATATTATTGAGCTAGGGGAAACTTAGCTCGAAAGTGCAATTGACAACATAGAATCACACTTTATTTCCAAAACAAATTACGAGTTGACTGATTGTTACACTCACTGTACACACTTCATCCTCAATATCAATACAACCTAAGTAGACCGCATTTGCAACCCAAATTGCTTTACCAAAACAATTTTAAATTAAAAAAATAAAATGAAGACTAACATGAGACCCCAAAATATAAAAATAAAAAATTAAAAGCAAGCTCACAAACAAACTCTGCCCTATAAATAAAATTAATGCCACGCAGCTAACTCATCAAAGAAATAACCCTAAACATTCAAACCATTGCAAAGAGACGGGTAGAGGTGGAAAACCTCTAGTTTCTCTTCAGGAAAAGTTTCTTGGGAGCAGATGCAGCTATGCTAAAAAAAACACTGATGCTGTCCCTTTTACTTCCACATGTTTAGTTCCTCACTGCAAAACAGAGAAGCTCCCTTGAGCTCTAAGACACACACTACAAGAAGTAGACATAAAAATGTCAATGAAAGAATAACTAAAATTTTATAGTCAAAATTTCTTCTACCTGCAACCTAAACTGCAGGGAGCTGACAGAAGGCTAAGAAAACTTTCAAGAATCAGAATAACTGAACAGCCATTTTGAGTTTGTTTTGTTTCCATTTGGGCAACTTGTAAAAGGCATCCTTGGACATTCCAAATTTCTCTTTGAACTCCGCAGATGATAGATAAGTCTGTATACATCAAAGCGCAAACAAATCAAAACTAAAATGAAATAAATTTTAATTATAAGTTGCAATTACCAAAGAATGGGAATAAACAACAAAAAAGACAAAAAGCAAGTAGAGAAGAGATGTTCTAGCTAGATTATCCATTCTACCTCTCTCTTAGTCACATCAATATTTGGTACAGGATCTGTGGATGTTATTTTAAGGCGTTCATATGGGTGAATCACAAGACCTTCCTCATCTTCAATTTCATCCTCTTTCACATCCTCCTGTATGGTAAGAGATTCCACTCTGGTGCTCACAGAATTCTCCTTGTCATTTTTCTCAGGGTTTGATTTGGGCATTACTGGACTCACTTCACATTGTAACAACCCAGAAAACAAAAAGCATATTTTTAAGTAAATTATAATACTTAAAGCATTACTCAAAGGAGGAAAGGAAGGGAGACGTTTAATTATCTCATCTAATTGTTTACCTTTAATTGACTTTGGTATCATAGTTTCTCGTGCTGAAGGTGGCTGTTCAAAAGAAGAACTAAGTGCAGCTATGGCTGCAGATTTTGGCGCCAGTATTGCAGAATCTGGTGTCACAGATTTTGGATACAGCTTTCTAATTACTGGAGGCGGGGTTGAAAGGTTCCTAGCATTAGGGTTCTCAAAATTAGCTGCTAGGGCATTAAAGGCTGGAGACCGACCCCTCACTCGAACACGATCAGGACTGACAGACATGCTGCGGGAGGAACGCTGGGAGGATTTATCTGGCACACTACTTGACCTTCCCCCATAAGATACTGGTGTTCTCCGTTTGGGTTTCTGATAATATACCAGGTATTCAGCAACCAAACAGAAAAAATGCAAATTGTCTCGTGTATTTTTCATTCCAAAGTAGCAACACAGAGCAGATTAAAAGATGAAGTACATCAGAATGATCTGAGAAGCACCTCAGTTTAAGTCTGAACAAGTAACGGTTACATATATATCATGTAATAATTAGATCTAAAACCCACTCAGTCTTGCCTCCATCCTCTACCAACGATCAGAATCTACAATACATGTTTTTCATATCAAAACATGGATCTGATATTTATATCAGACGTTTGATCCACCCAATCAAACCACCTTCCCCCCCCTAAATAGTAAATATATGTACATATACAATTGACTTTATATGCTTACATATCCACTCAATAAACCTGTGTTTTTTATTTACCAAACAATCAATCCGCCAAGTTTTACTTTCCAAATAACCTACATTTATTATCTAGCATTAGGAAAGCATGTATACAAGTTTCTAAAAGCTACAAAATAAGATTAGACAATGATTAACTGCAGAAATGGAACATGTTTATTCCAAAATATAATTTATTTTCTGTTTTTTTTCCTTCAGTGGAGCTAATTAGAACATTTATACGCCAGCCTTCCATATTTAATTTATTTATATTATAGGTACTATATATGCAAAAGTCAATCATTAAATTATGTTACAACATTTTTCCGCTCAGCTTAAATTAGTTGCAGTTATTCTGGATCCTTATTTTAAAACGGTATACGTTATTGTACCTACAATAATTTACATTAAAAGGGGGGGTTAAGAAAAATCCTTTTAAGGTGAAGCAGAATTTCATTCACTATATTTCTAACAAGAAAAGAATATTGAGAACTTGACTTTTGAGTTCGAATAAATATTTGTAGGCAAGAAAAGAAACATTTTATTAGTGATTCTGTAGGAGTATACTTACTCGGTGTAACTCTTTCTTTTCTTTTAGTCAAGTTGTTAGGCAGTTATGTTACTATGTTAGTCTAACTATAGTTAGTTAACATTAGTTAGGCAGTTATGTTAGTTAGGCAGTTACAGTTATGTTACTTGACAGTTAGTTAGGACAGCCGTTTGGCAGTTGTCACTAACTAACTCAAGTTAGTCACAGTTACAGTTATATAACTTCTATATAAACTGTATTGTACTCAGTTTCTGTTTGGGTTGAATAATATCTCTCTCACACCGCAATTCTGTTGGTGATATTTTCTCTCTCTCTCTCTCTGAGATTTCTATAGATTCTAAGATGGGAGGGGAATAAATGTCTTACATCCAAAACTGGAGCACCCCCACTTTTCACAATTGTCAGCTTCCTTTGAAATGAGTTTCCCAGCATCTGCAAAGTAAAAAAGGAATTGCCGATAGTCAGGATTTTAAAACCAGAAGTCATATCACGATGCCATTACATTGAGAACTTACTGAAGATTTTGCAGAATCCCATTTAAAGAAGCGTGTGAAGAAAGGTGGCTCACTCCCTTCCATGACAACATATACTGGAGCTACATGAGATAACTTTTCTAGAAGAAAATCATGCTCAAGAAATTTCTGTTCAATTCAAAAGAAGTCAATAAATCAACACCAGACTTTAACTCTTAACTTGATAAATCCATATGATGTAAAAGACACGAGAATGCTTAAACAAAAGTCTTATGATTTTTATGATTTTCTAATGATACAGGGATGTTATAGGACTTAAAATAAATATTAAAATAACTGACAATACATAACAAAGTCTTCAAAACAGTAGCCACTAAATTATACTGGCATGTTCATGGCTTCCAGCAAAACCAGTCATACCTCACCAATTGTTAGAGCCTGCATTCTACTCTTGGAGTCAACCTGCTGACCAACCCAGACAAAGATTTCCGAGTGACAATCCAAGATGAAAATATCTTCTGTCATCAAATCATCCTGGGAGAAGTTGTATACCTCTGTCACCTGAAAATATTGCTTCAGATTAATGCTTTGCAGCAGATATGAATCCAAATAATTTAACTTCATAGGCAGCATAGTGCACTGGACTAAATTAACCCCAAAGATTTCATAAATGTGCTTCTAGTATAAGGTAAGGTATCAAAAAAAGTATCAATAGCACATTTACCAGACTCTGTTCTCATTATTCACCTGAAGCAAGACATTATGAATGCCAGTAAAGGCCAGAAATGCATAGGAGCTATTAACAGAAGGAGAAATTCTAACAGAATGGAAAGTAGATGAGGATAGGAGACAAGGATACTGGAATCATGAGACAAGCTTGAATATGATTATATGAGGGAAGAAGAGGTTGAGAATGAGAGGTGACCAGGAAGATAGTTAAGGGACTTGGGGTGGCGTACAGGCTTAGGCCTTGAGAAAGAGATAGCTCACAGCTTCACCAATATCTGTTGTTTTTTTTTCCCTCATACTTGTCTTAACATTTTCTTCTATTTTTACCATAGTAACAGGAGCAGTGCTCTAAGTTTTTCATACTGATACATTATTATTGTCAGTAAATATCACTTTTTTCCCTCAGATTTTGTCTACAGTACAACTGATATTGGATTATGTGTCTTTCAAAATTGTATTTCATCCTTGTTTGATAGATTTTCATTGGCCATCACCATCATTGTTGAGAACTGGGATTTATCACTTACATTTTCCAACAGTGTCAAATTGATCAAACTAGCATCTATTTCAGTACTAATCACATGTCACTTGGGCTTAATGGCTTGCATCAGTAAGCTTTTATTTATATGATAAGTGACTTGACAGGTTATAAATAATATATTTTTGGAGGCACAGAGTGAAGGACTACTTTAATACACCTTCAAACACCATTGGATTGCCATAAATTCCAAAATCATGTATGCAGAGACTAGAGCTTTAGATCAGTGGGTAAACTCACCTTTAAATTTCCTGCATGTTGCTCAGTCAAACGGTGGAAGAAAACCACCATACGCAAGTCAGCTGTTTGCCTTCAAAAGGGGGAGGGGAAACAAAAACCATTTTAGCAAGCAAAAAATTATCCCTTACCTTTCGAGAAGTGACAAGAAAATAGGTGAGGATCACTTTCAGGCTCTCTAACAATCTTTTGACTGGGATATTCTGATTTTCCTCCTAACAAATCCCAAAACTGTTCAGATTCAGAACCTTCCCTTTGTGGTTTGGATTGTAAATTTGGCTGCAGAAAATTGGCAGCATATGAGAAGCAGATAAACAAAGGTAACAATTTAAGAAGGGTAAAGGTAAATTACACTCTCCTCCCTTAAAAGATGATAAAATTACAATGTCCTACTCTCTAATGTGCTACATTGTAGTCTATTTTAAGGTAAACGAATCCTATAATCATGGTGAGAATCTACGAACAAGCCTCGGGAGATATTTCCTCTATGCAACTTTTAATGTCACTGGCATCTAATTTTGAACATCCTATTATTGGTTTGGGATCTTTAGAATACGAAATGCAATTTTAAACACTTCTACTATCAGCTTCGAAACTACACCTAAAATCTGCATTTCATCTTTTAAAGTCTTGTAGTTGAAAGAATCCGAAAGTAAATGTCAATGATGTTGAGAATCACAAAGAGATAAAAATTGTCCTTAAAAAACTCTTTTACATCAAAATAGATTGAAGTATGATGCATAACAAGGTAGGGGAAAGTAATTTGCTTATCTAATAATAATCTCTTTTAAAAATTTGAAAGTTTAGAAACTTGAATTTTGCATAAAATGTATAGACAAATATAATATTTTTTTAATATCAGTATAATTTCGTGGCTGAAAAATAGGGATCAGGTAAATGCCACTAGTTAACATCAAACCTAAAACCTCTCTCTGACAACAGAAGCAATCCTACTGCCACTGGGCTATAGCCAAAATGGCAATAGTTAATCATAAAGCATATAAAGTTTCACCTTAGTAGCTGCTTGTCTAACACAACTACACAATTTGACCAAATAACATGCTAACTTTCTGGTGTTGGTTTAGAGGCATCACATTTTTGTCAATAATAATATCTTATGTACATATCAGACCTTTATCAAATCCAGCATCCTCTCAACAAGTTCCTGGTTTTCTGCACTTGTAGAGTTTCCAGACCAAGTAAAGACAGCAGGCCCATTATGAAGTATATAACAATAAGAGGAATTCAAAGAAGATGCAACCTGGTTGACATAAAAAAGAAAACATCAATAACATAATAAATTTGTACATTGTGTGTTGCCCAATACAAAATGAGCATATAGGCATATGGCACTACAAAGTGAAACCAGGGCATACTGGTTCAACTTGTATGGCTTGCATATTGTCTGGTCCAGAGCCCTGGATGCGGAATAATGCAACACCATTCTCATTGTATGTATCATCAGGAATTTCCTTTTGTGCAATGTAAGTCTTATATCCTTCACTAAGCCCACCCTAACAATTAAAGAATAAAGAGTTAAATAGACAGTACTTAACACACTCAACAAGAGTATTATTTTTAGTTCTCACGATATTAGGATCCCACAAACCTTAAAAACAATGAAGCTTTGAAGGATAGAATGAAACTGAATTGGTTCGTTTCCTTCATAGATACGAGCCTACAGTCAATTAGACATGCAAAACATCAGTAAGGAGCAAAATGAGCACAAATAATATCTCAGCGAAGTGAAAAAGACAATTTCCAGAATAAATACCTGGGAAGCAAGAAACTTCATTGACTCAACCATTTTGCTTGCCAATGAATTAGCTGAACCTCGTTCTTCCTGTTTTTAACTAAAAGAGCTTGTAAACAATGCAGGCAATAGATTCACAGTACTCCCAATGCAAATTTATGGCAAGATAGAAATAAATTCTGTTATGCATTTATTTAACATTTTCTAGTCCTAAAACAGTTATTCGTGCTGTAAATAGTATAATGATATATATAAGGCTACAATTGGCTAATATAGGTTAAATTAATCAACAGGTTCCAATAGTGCTTTAGAATCTCTTTTAGTAGGTCCTGTCAAGGACCAACTCTCATAAAAGCTTAAGCTGTTTACATTTCTAAAAGTCCCTAAATTTTAAAATAATAAATGGCCCCTTCATAATTTCAAAAACTTTTTCAATAGGATCACTGAATCCAATCTGCTGTTAGGTCCCTACAAAGATCCAATTGAAAGAATAAATAATATGGGGACCCAATTATAGTTTTTAAACTATAGGAACCTATTTAAGAATACCCTACACATAAAGGTTGCAGATTAATTTAACTGCTAATATATTCTTCAGCTACCGCCTATATGTGAACACTTTGGCACCAGATTATTTGTTCAGTTTTAAATTAAAATCACATATAAGTAGAAGTAGAATCAACTAATAAATATTTTACCTCAACACTATTCTTGCCAATCCACGTTCCTATAAGACAATCTTCTTTATCTTCTCCAGGATATGTATACTGAAAGATGAAGCAATCTCCACTATAAAATTTTGACTGATCAGAAGATTGAAGAAGAATCTTCTCCTGACCGTTCACGCGCCAAACCTGTGCAGTTAGAGTAAAACTATTGTCAACAATAGAAGGAAAAAAACAATGTTAGAGTTGTATCACACCAAATCCCAATCTCTCCAGCCTAATAAAGAGAAGTATAAAGGATATCTTTTGAATTCTCCATGAATACTAATTATCAAATGCATACAAAGCTTTACAAAACAACAGCTAACATAAGAACTGCAATCATGCATAAAACCCCAGGGTTGGAAACTAAATTCACGTTGATGTCCAATGTCTCAACTATAACTTTGATGCAAGTTACATGTTTCCCATTGAAAGTTGAAATCTAATTGTAAATTGGGAAAATTCTTTGGCACACCAAAGCAAACGAAAAAAATGCAAAAATATTTACATAGCCTTTTCATAATCCTAAACTCGTTTTTTACAGAAGACACGTTTTTTACAGAAGATATTAAGTAGTTACTTATTTAGTTCAATAGGAATACCATATAGTCAAAGTTTAACATATCGCAAATCTATGATAGAATACAGCTCTAATGTACTAAAAGACTGGGTATTCGACTTCTCATTTGAGATTATAGATGGTAGGAGTTTCAAGGGGGAAAATTCTCTCATTAAAAGAAATCAATTACAGAAGATATAAAACCGATAAGAAACTGATAAAAGTAAAACTAAGAAAAGTTACATCAAGAAACATCAGTTTTGAGAGAAAATTTGTAATTAGCAGAGTACCTGCAAATGTCCTGTGCAATCAATGTGGGGTTGGGGTTCTTCCCTCACTGGATCAGCTTTCAACAACCCCTTTACATTTACTCCTTGACGTTTTAGAAGTGCTACAAAGTACAAAGTTGGAATGATATAATTACAACATTATCAATGATGCTGATAACAAAATTTATTGTTATAAAAATCACTTTAGGTCACAGGAAGTTAATAACAACTGTAAAATTATTTCACTTACCTGCTACCTTGCCACGACCATCTTCAGATACTGTTACATCAGTTGTTTGAGGCCAAGAATCAAATTTGGACCTGAACATCACTGTTTCAAATCCTTCTATCACACGAATTATTTGGGGTTTCAGTTGATCAGTGCCGCTGACTAACTCCTGTTTGTGGGTGAACAGCAATTCAACAATTATCAAAACTTATACCAAAACTAAAATTATAGCAAAATGATAAAGGCTACTAATAAAGAAATGTGTTACATCTGCAACTCCACTTGCAATTTTTCTTTCATCGAGAGAGGTATTTCTTCCCATCCAGACAAACACTTCAAACCCACAATCAAGAATATAGCATTTATTTGTGTCTAGTAATTCCCTTTTCAAAGATTCAATCTCAACAGGTTCTGCCTGACCCTTTTCCACGCTGCAAAGTTGATAGCTTCATTAGAACTTGATTTTAATATGACAGATGAAATTCATCAATGTATTGTCAAAACTCAGTAATTAAATACTACGTCAAAAATTCTCAGTATTATCAACTAATACAACTTTAGACTAAGAGTTGCGGATTTGCATGTCTTCACATTGAATTAAAATTATAGTTTCACAAATCACAAATGAATTAAAAACAAGGGAAAGCTCTAGTTTCACCCTTCAACTTTGGGCGACATGACTGAACCTTAAAGCAGAAAAAATACATGACCTCATAAATTGTAAGTGTGCACAACCCCTTTCATCGAGCAAACCATTAAAAAACTATAGGAAATCAGGAAATGTCATGTAAGTTACATGTTACACCAATAAAACATGTTTTAACCTCAAACAATACCGTGAAACTAAAAACTAACCAGGTTTTTCCATTTAACTGTTTCATATTTTCATTTAATCATTATATTACCGGAGGTTAAAACATGTTTTAATGGGTATCCTCTGCAAGTCACATGTCATTTCAGCTAACTTCTTTAACAGTCTAATCGAAATCGGGGTTTCACGGTCAGAGTATCAAATCAGGGAAGTTTCATTCGGAGGAGAGGGAAGGGAAGGGGTGTTTCATTTACACCTTTTCAAACTTTTAAGATCTAATCAACATATGGCTAAAAATTAAAAGGTGTAAGCAACAATTTGCCTTAAAAACAATAGGGGTAAAGGAAGATTACAAAACATGTAAACATTGATGAACTTCATCCAAATGACATTTAGCTAAAAAAAATAATGGAGTACACTGGTAGTGCAAACAAAAACAAAAAGTACTAGAAACAAAACTGAAATAACATATTACCAAAGCAGCTTTGGAGGGCGAGAATCAGTAGGCTTATCATCATCACTGGCTGTTTTTCGTGGAAGAGGAGCAAATCCCCCAAAGAAACCCCAAAATTCCCCAGTTTCAGGATCAGCCATCAACTTTCCATCCTCTGCATGGAAGTTCAGGTATAGACATTAAATTCATAAATAATCAGTAATCACCTTCAAATTTTAAAACACCAAAATATATTTATGCACTTACCAACAGCAGCTACCTCACATTTCCCTTCATGGTAGGTATCCTTAATATACTGTACAACTTCCAAAGCTTTGGCCCTCTCTTGAATAGATGAATTGGAACCATTAAATTGGAAAATTTTCGATTCAGTATCCAGAACAAAAATATCATCATGGTTGAGTGAAGCTCTAACAAATGGAACCTATTACCAACACAAATGGTTACTCAAAAAGCATAAAACAATGTTTCTATATATGCATGCGACTGATTCAGTGTGTACAATAATGACCTACAAGACTCAAACTTCAATGGCAACGAAATAATCTCAAACTTGCCTCTTTGACATGTACAACATGTTTCCCTCTGCATACAAACAACCGTGTCTTATGTTTTTCAGGCTCGGGATGTTTGAAACCAGAAGCAACTCCACCTTCTTGTGGGATAATACATGGTTTGAAATAAGACAGAAACTTTTCAGTTTCATGGCCTTGTACTTCACGATACTGAACAGCACGTCCTCCAAGAGCTGCATCCAGCTCAACTGTCTTGATGGCTGCAGCACCAGCTTCATCCTGTTTTCAAGTTACAGTCATTAGGTAACAAGTATACAAAGATTACAACTAATGTTTAACAGAAAAGTGGGGAAAGAGAATTTTTGAAAGAAAAAAAATCTAAAAATATATAAGAAGAAGTTCACCTGACTGGTGTCTTTACCAAGCCAGTAATGGATGTCATGGCGCAGAGCACCACTTTTTGATGCAGTTGTCTACAAACAAAGGATCAAAAATAAGATAATATTCATACTAGTGAAAAACTTTGTTTCATATGCAATGCAGTATGCACAAGTAACTTAATGTAAACCTAGGCACTATAAGTTCTATTGAGGAATATGTTTAGATTTGAATCAAAAACCTCATACAATATCAGCAAGGGAAAACAAAGCTCATGGGAAAGAGGTCAACAGTGTCTTAACTGACTCATGCTCAATATGATTAAGAGAAAATAATATATTTCATAAATACAGGTATCAACTTTATTATTTTGAGAATACAGGGTGCATAAAAACTGAAAGATGTATAGAAGCTCCATAATGAACGTTTTCCAAAGAAAAATGAAGACGGAAATTGATCCACATGCCATTGCATACCAATATTGTGATTTTTGTCATACTGGGAACAACAATTGCTTTTAAATTACAATGTCATTGCAATGCAATAATAAACATAAATAGAAACATCCTGAAACAGAATATACCAACATGAAGCTAACATTGTATGAATGAATAATCACTTTCAAAATATGGCCTACCTTTAAGATCACATAGGAGTCTCCAGTGAAAAATTTCCCATAAGACGACTTTGGGACAGGAACTGGATTAAAATTCTCAATACGCCATATTTCAAGTCCACTATATATGGTTAAGGAAAATAATGCACAAGTATTGGACTACTGGGAATAGATCAAACATTAAAGCATCAAATTAAATTAAGCATACGACAGAACCAATTGAAGCAGAAACCTTGAACAGATCTTCTAAATATGAAAATCTGATAATTAATGAAAAGCAGAATATGTTAACAAGGAGCAGGATACGCCTTTTGTCCAGCTCCCTGAAAAGCTGGATCCAAATCTCTCATGGAAACAGCCATAATATTCTTCTATTAACTACTTTAAATATTGCAAAAAATACCCTGAAAAGAAGCCATAAATGATATAATCAGTGAATAGAAAAGCAAGATCGAAGTGTTAATTTTCCGAAGCTGACAAAAAGTGGGAGAAAAAAGATGCGATGCTTCCCCAAACCATTTCAACAAATAAATTCTGGCACAGTAATTACTTTATTTAGACAATAGAGAAATTTCTCGGGAGTTGGAATAGATCATATATAAAGTTAGCATCATTAATTTGCAAGGGAAAGGCAATAAAAAGAAGAAGAACAGCAAAAACAGCAAGCTACGCAAATTGTAGCTGTTATATATCTTCTTTCATCTACCATTAGGTATTCCAAGTAAATAAAGTGCTTATATATTCCTAAATTCATGTTCACAAGTTACGACAGATGTGTCACACAAAGCAAAGAAGAATAGGAACACATTATTAAGCACGTCATTGTCAGCAACTACATACTCACTCGTGGTTGTTCACAAACAAGTAAACAAATTGCACTTTCAATAAGCACAAATGCCTTTTCATAGCAGTTTCTTAAAATTGGACAAAAGCATAACAACAGAAAATTGCATCTTTTGTCACCATGTCCGTTCTGCATACCTACCTAATAGAGATAAATATTTTGGTAGCCATCAATTGCCACAAGTTTAAGCTGTGTGACACGCACATGAAGAAAACACTCACATCCTCAAATTTGCATCCAACATAGACTTTGCACTGCACTGTGCAAAATTTCACTAATGCGAGAATTGTTGTCATTGGAAGGGAACCCTGTGTCCCTGTCAATTCTACTATTCTAAAAGAATTTCCTAATAATATCAAATTAGAAAGGGAAAAAAAACACAGAAAAAGAGAAAGAGGTGAAACGAGCTAATATTCACCATTTAATCTTACATGGATTAAATTTAACAAAATCAATCTTGATCACCCGTGTAAGAATGAATGGTCAAGATTAATTCCTCTGATCTCTCTCTCGCCCTGATAAAATATATAAAACCACATAGGATAACTGATCCAAAGCCAAAGCAGCTCCAGAAACAAACGCATCCAATTAAGATTCTTTTTGAAAACAAATGAAAATAAGACCTAAAAATCGCAGAATCCCCCACGTAGAAGGCCCGCCCCACCGCATCCGCATGCCACAAAATGCACACACACACACGACAGATTGACAGGTACCAATTCGCCAAAACGCCACCGTATAAGTTATAACAATAACAAAACAAGCCACAAAGAAACTAACCGTATACCTAGGTAGCTGACATGTATACACGTATACAACAATAAAACACACAATAATACGCCACAGTATCACTTGAACTGATCCCGAAAACACAGCGACGCTAAAAACTTTCAAACTACACTTCCCTACTATGTCGTTCCATTCCCCAAAATCTCGAACCTCAACATCTTTGGATTTTCTAAATACATAATAATTAAATAAATAAGGACAATCCCTTACACAGCTAAAGTTGTGTGACTTGTTGGTCATGGGTTTGAATCTAAAAACAATCTATTTGCATGTGTAATGGGTAAGTAGTTATTTTTATAATAATTAAATAAATACAAAATTTTCAGCATCCGAAAAACAAGAAAAACGCAATGTTCGATTCAATTCAGGTCAATCAAGTTCAACCGCATTTCAGACCAATCGGTAACTAGATCGAAATTCGAGCATCGTAAAAAAAAATCGTCACTGAAGAAACAAAAACAACGAAAACGGATTCATTGATTCAAGGAGCTTCATACCTGGAGAAAGAAGAAGACGAAGCAGAGACAGCAGCAATCGAATTTTGTCTTTATCGGAGCAAAAATTCAAAGCAGAATAATCGAGAACCAAAACACAAAAAAATAAATAGAAGCACGACCTCGAGCTGAGAAAATCGGAATAGCGAAATTTCAAAAAAAAAAGCGAATGAATCGGAATGAACAGGAAGCTGCAGATCCAATCAGAGGCACAAAATCGAAGGATTTTAGGAGCAGAGGAAAAGGAAGGTGGCGGAAAGTGAGAGAAGGAAAGTGGGGACTGAAGAAAGAAGAAGAAGAAGAATTTTGGAGAGAGAAAGAAGAATATTTAGGGGGAAAAGAAAAGAAATACGAAGTTGAAGAAAGAAAAAATAAAAAAAGCGAAGAATTGAGGTGTGTGTAGAGAGAGAGAAAGCGAGGGAATGATGAAATGCCAGGCGTGCTTATCACTAACGGCAACAAAACCCCAACCCCACACTACACCACACACATGAACTGTAAAACTGCGTTTTTAATTTTTTTTTTCTTTTCTTTTCAAGCCAGCCAAATTAAATACTAATAATCTTCGTGTTTTTTAATTTTTTTTTTTTTTGTTCATGTTTCTGACTCGTCACACAAGTATGGTGAATAATTTACTTTGTGGGGCAGTGATAATTTGGTGAACCCCCCCCCCCCCAAAAAAAAGTGATCATTGTGATTGTTGTCTTTGTTGCTGTTTCCCAGAGTCTGGTTCAGGTGCCACTTTGTCTCATTTTTCGCTCCAACTCGGTGTTTTAAGTACTCGCGGTAAAAGGATAGATATTACTGCTGGTGAAGATTCAACTTACTTTAAAAATAAGTATTTATTATTCTTTTAGATTTTTATGTTGTACAGTTGTACTAGTATCAAGTAAGATATTAATTAATTGTAAATAATTAGGTTTAGGGCATTGGAGTTAAGAGACTTTTAGATTGGGTCCATAATAGCATTAATTATGTTCTGACTGCAGGACAAAAAAAGAGATAAAAAATCGTTTTTTTTTTATTTAGTTGAGAAAAGGAATATTTGACTTTTATAAAATGAAAATTTCAATTTTTTGTTTCTTTTTGTTTTTTCTAAATTTTAAATTTTTTTATCCTGCTGTGTTTTCTCCAAATGAAAAATTGTGTTATATTATATTTTGAATTAATGAATTTGATTTCAAAGACTTACTCGAATTAAGATAAATATTATTACAATTCAAAAAGCACTTACAAAAATATTTATAAATAATTCACAATCAAATCTTTATATTAGTCATAAGATTTTGTATTTGTGTAATTATCAATTGAACTAACGTGATTCCTTAAAGATATAAATAAGAGTTTGATTTTTCGACCGTGAGTATAAAGAAAAAGAAGATTTTATTGGAAAGACAAAATTCATTTTTGTGATCTCTAGGACTAAAGGGTTAATCTCATAAATATGAAAATACCTTATTTTTAATAAATAAAAAATAAATTGAACTAACATTTATTAATCATAAAAATTATATCAAAATCAAAATTTAAAAATATTGAACTTGATTACTTCTATTAAGTAATATTTAAACATGATTTTAAGTTCCAAACCAAAACTTAAGTAAGATTAAAAAAAAAATACTTTCCTACTAAACCAAAACATTGCTAACTATAATCTACACACATCCTAAAAGACAAAGAAAAGGTGGAAGTGAAACTGTGACAAGTAGGCCTTTCACTTCCATTCTTCTTTCCTCCTTTGTCTTTTGTTAGGCGAACAATGGGAAATATGCATGCAAACAAGCTTTATTCATCAAATAAGTACAAGAGAAAAAAAGGTTATCAAATTTTACATTATCATCTAATTAAGTACTATTATACATAATAGCTCGTTAATTTTTATAAAATTATTTTTAAAATCATATGAATAATATTTTTTAGCAAAATAATAATATAAAACTATTTTACATTGTTAATATATCATCATTAGATTTTGAATATTATTATTATTGTTAGCCATTTTTATTTCCAAAAATTGATCTCTCATTTGGCCACATGGGTCTTTGATAGTGAAATGCAATTTTTTTTTGTGGGTGAGATGACAGAAAGGGAAAGGGGTTGTCCGAGAAAGAGTTTGAGAGTTGGATTGATGGTTGGCAATGGGAGCAAGCTGACCAAGGATTAGATGCCAAAAGGGGCGAAACTGGGAAAGGTCGGTCACCGGCTAATGCTATTATTATTCATGTAAATTCCCATAAACCCTAATGTGGGTGGGCCTCATTGCTTGCTAGTAAACTTTAGTATGGGAAAAGTATCATGGCCCCTCCTCATTCACCTTTTTTCCCCCCTCTTTTCTATCTATAGGAAAGAACAAATTATAATATTTTTTACCCGAGAAATAGTTTTTCTTATTTCTTCAAATGGGTATATAGCTTCTTATTTAATGTTTTTTTTAATAGTCTTGTTATTTAATGTTGAAACATGGTTTTGCACCCAACCCACAAAGATGAAAAGACTTAAACATGTAATGTCATATGCGGGATTACTTCAGTTAATAGAGAAAAATGACAAAAACTTATATACAAATTTTTAAGTATTATTTAAACTGTTTTAAATCAAAATTAGAGTCATTTCAATAATTTGCGTAATTCTTTAATGTAACCTTTATTATGCGTAATTCTGAGGTGAAACTATAATACTACCTAAAGAAATATATCTAAGTTATATTCATTAAAATATTGTTTATATTAATTTCAATCTTTTTGTTTTTCGAAATTTTGTATAGAAAACAAAGGGAAAAAAGTTATTTTCATTAGTTCCTGTGCAAATCTTTAAAAATGAGGAATATATTAAAATATTGAAGTTTTTTTAATTGAAAATAAAAAACAAAAACAAAAATAGAAAATAGTAGTATTTTCTTAAATAGACAGTTCCTTAGCTTAATTTGGATTATTATAATTTTTATAAGTAATTCTAAGAGACAAATGGCTTAATGGGATAGCGTCCAACCCTTAAGTTTTAGATTATAAAAAAAAAAGTGAAAAAAACGTGATCATTTGGTTCCAAACTTGCATTTAAACATGGGCTCAGATTGTAACATTTTAGAAACGTACAATGCCTAAATTGAAGTTTGCAACACTGAATTGAATTTAAATACTTCCATAAGTGTCAACCATATAACTCACACATCACATGGAAAAGAACACCTTGACCCCGACATATTGCCAAAACACGAGGAGGGTGTCATTATGTTCTGGAGTTTATATTGTCACTATGGCTTGATTAATTTCTTTTTTATTATTGAATACCCTTCTTTCTTTTTCTAAGCAAATTAATAGTTTATGACTAGTGCAAAATTATTTAAACTTGTTATTATTATTTTAATTATTCTGAATATTATATTCACCTAATTTAGATTACTGGTTATTATATTATTCTTAATTTTCTGATCTAAAAATTATTATTCTTAATTTTGTAACTTATTTTTTCCCTCGTGTATCGTAGTTTTATGTATATTTTATTTTATTGTGTGTGTGCAAAAGACGACTGTTAAGAGAGGTTTTCTTTTTGGCTGAATAGCTGTTGAGAGAGGTAAAGTTAACTTGGAATATTTTTGAATTTAAAAAATAATCAATCTTTATTTATTGACTAAAGGATACTTTTATTACACAACAAAAAAAATATGCGTTAATATTTTATAAAAATCTCATGAAAGGAAAGTAAACTCAATGAATTTTCATTGACATGTGAAATTTTATATTCAAGAGAATAATTCTTAATGACAAACAAAAAACGGCCCTTTATTTATTTTGAAGAAAAGGCTTAATTGTTACCCTTTTAAGATATTTGATCTCTTTGGATCTATACTTTTCTAAACTTTAATTGAATTAAAAAGTAAAAATAAAAAATAAAAAAACATACATACACACACATACAAGACAAGATTGCGAGAAAGAAGTAATCAAATGCCTCAATTCATTGATACCAAAACAATATTGCTTAGCCAGTGCATATAAGCATTGGACTCTTTGGTTGATATTGACAACTAAAAAGAAGGTTATTTCAACAATATTTAATTTAGTGATAGATTAAAAATTCAATGGAAAAACATCTAAAATGTTGCACCATATGAATCCTTGCATAGGTTTAAAGTAGTGATCAAAATAATCTCCAATATATTAATTTAATAATAATCTAAATATTTAGTAGATTAGTTTAGGGATAAAATTTTAAAAGTATATAGTAGTAAGAAAAAACAAATACCCATTATGGTAAGATGAAAAAATAAAATTTAATCCTCAAATATGTAAAAAATACAATACATTAATCCTAAACTTTATAATTTAATATCAAATTAATTCTCAAAAATATAATTTATTGTCAAATTATTTTTAAACATTATAATTTAATAACAAAATAATCTTACAAATTTAATGATAGGATATATCTGTCATAACTTTTACATGATATTACATTTAAATTTTTATTTTTTAGAAATCAATTTATCACTATTTCATACTTTCAGAAACTATAACCATTATCTGTCAAAGAAAAAAAATCTTCATGTTGCCAATTTAATAACAAAATTTTCAAAATATTGTAATAGCATATATAGCCTTCATGAAGCAAATTGATAATTATCTTTATTCTATAAAATAAGATCAAATCATTTGATTTCATTAGTAATAAAAATGTAATTATAATTTAAATTAGAAAAGAGATACATTATTTTCATTGGTTATCTGTAAAGCAAGATGACAGGCACCGGCCCACCGCCTAGCGCAGTCATCGCAGCCACTCAGAAGTTGGTTTGGTTTTTTGTTCTTCTTCCGGACAATGATGTTTTGGAGGGTTTTTTATTTTATTTTTTCATAAATCAAATACTCCATTTTTTCATTCAAGATTGACCAAAATATTGGTTCATAACAACGTGCAACTTTTAAAGTTGCACTTATATTATGTCATCATGTTCGATTGCAGTATTGATTTGTAAGTTATAATTTTCTTAAGAGTGAAGTGCTGGCAATCCCCACTTAAGAGGATTCTGGGTACTATACGTTTTAATATGGTTATTTTTGTGTACTTTGCTCACAAGAAGAAATAATTAGATCACCAAAATAAGAAGAAATAATTAATTAATTTGGTTAAATTTTACAAATGAGCTTTAAATTTTAAAAATATTACGCTCGTTGTTGATTTTTATTAATTCAAATATAAATTGTTAATAAAAATAAAAAATAATTTATTTAGTATAAATTTATTTTAATGATGATTTATGCTACGTATAGTTTTTCTTTTTAAATTGTTCCTATTTTTTAAAATTTAAAATTAAACTACCTGTTATTACGTGTTTTTGGGTATTTTAGTTAAATACAACAAATTAAATTATATAATATTGTAAAACCATAATTTAATAATAATTAAAAACCACTCTCAAATAGGCTCTTTATAAACTTTTCGAGAAACCTTGACATAACTACAAACCAAACAAAATCAAGGACTTCAACTGTATGAAGAAGGGCAGATCTTCTAAAGTCTAAAGTAGAATGATACAGTATTTAGTAAAATAACAATATTATTAGCTCATATATTACTTAAACTATAGAACCTATCATACTTGATTCATTCTTTATTCATATTCATTTTATTTTCATTTCATTTAACTATACATAATCATATTATTTGTATTTTACGACATTTCATTTAATTAACTTTTATATCAAGGAAAAGTAATATATGCGAGGATATGTACTCCGTAAGGTTCAACACAAAAAATATTATATGCCGCAAAATAAATATAATACATGAAATATTTCTTAAATGAAATGCCATAGAATATATAAATTATTTTTTGTTCAAATCAATATTTTCCTTATTGATTCAATTAACGAAGAATTTTATATTAT
>PYAF01000213.1:201725-233374 GCA_007407185.1 Glycine tomentella | reverse complement strand
TAATTAAAATATAATAGATAAACACATTAAAAATTTATAAATTATAAAATTAAAATATTCGTTAATGGCACGGGACATTAAGCTTATTTCTTAAATGAAATGTCATAAATAATGTCCTAAATTAAAAATAATATGATTGTATATAGTTACAGAAAAGAGAGAATATTTAACTTTAAATTAAAATTTATAATATAAACATTGAGACAAATTAATAGGTATATTTTGCTTAAATGAAATAGAAATCAAATAGAAGCAAATAAAGAATGGATTAAGTGTAGTAGGTAGTGTTCGTTGATAGGAAAGAAAATAAATGAAAGTGTGAGAAAAGAGAAGGAATGAAAGACAGATGAAAGAAAGTGAAAACTAATGTTATTTGTTTGAGATAAAAAGAGAGGAAAGGTTTAAATTAAAGTGATTTAATAAGTAATAAAATAAACAAATTAAAATTAAGTATTTCACAATTACACGTTTACCCATGTATTTATAACCTGTTTTCTACTTTTCATTTGGTCTACAACAATAAAAAAGGCGCATAATCGAATATGTCCTTCGAATAAAATTATTTTGACAGGTATTGTGTTATAATAAAAGAAAAGGTTCATAATCGGCATATTCGATTATGCTATGTCCTTCAAAAAATTGAACGTGTGGAATTTTGCAAGATTAAAGTATATTTATTATGCATGAAGCACAATTCATTTTTGGTGTTCTCTCCCATGAGTTCTGAGTTCCAGAAAGGGACATTTTTAGAAACAAGAACTTTCCCTACACTAGGTATAGCAACTTCCTACACCCGTCCACACCCGCCCGCATCCGTCTCAATTTCAATGGAGAAAAATCGAGTTGAACAGGTTTGGTTTCAATTTTGATTTTTTTCCTCATAAAAAATTCGAGGGCGTGGACAGTTTTGGTAATGTTGGTATCCGCCCCGCCCCACCCCTCTCTTTCTCTCTGTCTCTCGTTTTCCTTCCACCTCTCTTTCTTCATACTTTTCATATATGAATCACCAGCGCTTACAATACTCAACAATAACCAAACCAAACTTACCCTTATCTGCAAGCGCCCTTGTAGTTGTAGACCCCGATGGTTGTTGCATTTCCAGTGAGGCCGAATCAACCAAAAGCACTAGCGCGTGTGGTGCCGCAACCGAACGATCGCTGGGGAGCTCAGATTTATGAGAAGCACCAACGTGTGTGGCTCGGCACTTTCAACTAGGAAGATGAAGCCGCCAGAGCCTAAGACATCGCCGTGCAGCGCTTCCACGGTCACGAGTCTGTGATGCAGTCACCAACTTCAAGCCTCCCGCCTCCGTCGCAGCCGCCAACGACTACATCGAGTTCGAGTTCCTCAACTCGCATTCCAAGTCCGAGATCGCCAACATGCTCCGCAAGCACACCACCATCTACGCCATGCCTTTCTTCGTCCTCCGTCGATCTCACTTTTCTACGTTCAGGTCGAGGGTAGGGCGAGGCGGGGAAAACCAACCCCATTAGGGGTGGGGATGGGGGCAAATTTGTGGCCCCCGTCGATTTTCGGGGGCGAGGGCCGTGGCGGTATAAACAAAAACCGTCCTCGACCGCCCCTGTTGCCATGCCTACACTACACTTTCCTTACATTTCATGTCATTTTTGGAGAGAAAGTAAAAAGTGAGCCCTCCATTTCACAATCCATTTTTGAAAGTGTCCTAGGAAATAAGAGACATTTTTAGAAATAAGAAGTTCTACTACATTTTCCATGCACTTCATGTAATTTTTTGAGAAAAAGTAAAAAGTGTGAGCCTCTCCATTTCTCAACCACTTTCATCGTCACTTCCACTCATACCAAATGAGAGAAAGTGTTACTTTCTGCTTATTTTCTTCCCCTCCTCACTTTTGCTCGTAATGAACACAACCTAGGAGATTTGCACTTGTGTATGAAGATCCTGTTTTACTCAAGTCCTACAAGTGCTACAGTGCACAAGCCCTTTCTTGGGATGTTAGGCATCATCCTTGACATGCTTGTCTTGTCAACGAGTCTGGGTATTTGGCAGGGGTGGAGGATGATACAGGGTTCCCTTTTTAGGCATATGTAGGTGATTCGGGATCTTAACGCATGAAGATGATTTGGGGTTTTCTTTTCTAATGCATTTGCATGAGCCCTAGTCCACCTCTGATGGGTGAGCATTAGTGGGAAATTGAGATTTTTGTCCATAACACAATCCCAAAAGCTACAAGTATGGTGTCATGGGTCCTGGTCAACCCGTGACCTAACCCGATCGAATTATATTGGATTGGATTTCTAAAGTGTTTGGATCGAATCTGACCCAACCCGATTAAGATCTGATCATGAACGAGTTGGGTAGCGAGCTCTATTTTTTGAACCTAATCCAACCTATACCATATAATTTAATTTATTATATATAAATGAATTATTAAATACAAACACATTAGAAATTTTTAGCTCACATAGTTTATTAAATTATTAATTTAAACCACCTAAGATTTTTTTTTCTTTTAAGTTATTTTTAACTCAATCTCGATTTTGTTTATATTTTCACATGTTAGTATTATACTTTATATTTCTATCTAAAATAAAAATATCATATTAGCATTGAAATCATTAATTTTATTAGTCAAATATTTTCACAATTTAATTTTTTTTAGTATATTTAGTCATTATATACTCATAA
Source organism: Glycine tomentella (assembly GCA_007407185.1). Classification (NCBI taxonomy): domain Eukaryota; kingdom Viridiplantae; phylum Streptophyta; class Magnoliopsida; order Fabales; family Fabaceae; genus Glycine; species Glycine tomentella. Next base: position 230,706 of record PYAF01000213.1, on the reverse strand, counting down.
AAAGGTAAGCAAAAAAATCTAAATATTCAGACTCAATTAGTCCAAACTATTTATGATCATGTTAAGTTTATAACAAACTTAATCTAACCCAATCTGTGAACACCCTTAACTACAAGTGTTTAGGATGCAAAAAGTAACTTGAGAGTGTAGCTTGTGTTAACAATTTTTCCCACCAATCAATTAAGAAAATAAATAAATGACTTAACTAATGAAACATTTTTATTAAAATATATTTACTCTTTTTTCTCAGTTTTTATTTATTAATTAAATACTACAAAATATTCTTATTTATTTACTTGCAAAATTAAAAAAATAAATATTTCACTTAAAACTGAAAACAATAATCAATATTTTTTTATGATTTTATAAATGCTAAAAATACCAAATGAGTTTTATACTTTTCTATCATCACTCTTTGACTCTCAAAATTAACACAAACTAAAATGGAAGTGTTCACCAAGCTTTATTATTCCTAGTTATTTCATCTCCAAAGATCTCATCATCATCTAAACAAAAACATCCCTAAAATCAATACACCCCTTTTGACAAAGAAATTACTAACAAAAGTAGCCACAATGACAAGTATCATACGATGGATCTCCAATTAGGGGTGACAATTCGTGACACGACCCGTCAACCCAACCCGGATCGACACGATTTTATCGTGTTCGGGTCAGCCAGTTTAATAAATGGGTCATGTTCGGGTTGAAAAAATTTAACGCGAAAAAAATCGTGTCGGGTTACAGGTTAATCCGTTAACCCGTTGACCCGTAACTATTATTTTCATTTATTTTTATATGGCTATCATAGTACTTTGATTTGCAGGTATAAAATCAAAAAGTTAAAATTAGGGTTTAGACTTTAGATACCCTGTTAAATGTAACTTATTTTGATTTGAATTATATTAAACAGATTAATTATGATTTGAATTAATATCATTTTGTTTTTACTCGTGTCGAGTCGTTTCGGGTCGTGTCGTGTAAAAACAAGTTGTGCTCAAATTCAGGTTGTATCATGTCAACTCGTGTAATTAACGGGTCGTGTTTGGGTTGAGTTTATAACACAAATTGTTAATCATGTTGTGTTTGGCTTGAGCCTATTCGTGTTCGTGTCAGACCCAGGTCGACCCGAACCCGACCCATGAACATGAATTACCAGCCCTATCTCCAACGCTATAACAAACTCCAAAAGCTCCCTTGCCCGGGTACTTATAACCACAATCAAGATCGCATTGGGTATTGTCACAAGGCACAACACCACCCTGAGTTTCTTCGCATATTTGAGGAGAACAACCATAGGAACACCAACAATCATTGACACCATTAATGTCCTTGCACTTCCCAACACCACCTTGGTAAGCATTGGCACACCTTATGTTATAGTCATCAGTGCAAGTCCCAATGTCTACCATGCAGCTGTCACCAACCACAATGTCCATCATAGCACCTACATCACAATAAGAAGTATACAATGAGTTGGATTTTTTTTTTTAAAAAAGAAAAAATTACAAGAAAACTAAATTAAAGTTTACCGATAAAAAAAACATGACAATAATCATGAAACAACATACATATCACAAGTTAGATAAATTTTAGGAAAATGGATGCATACACAATGCATTCTGTAAGTATATTTTCCTGTCATTCTATAAAAAAATATGGAGTTTGTGAATGTCTTTGACATAGTGATTATTACACACAGCTCAATCATGTCTTCAGAACTAGAGACTGTGTGAAAAAAAATGATGCCAAACTGACCAAGCTTAAAGAGCATGATGATAGTGATAGATTTCGAGATGAGGGTTTTACTCGTCTAAGGTAAATGAGTCTTAATTGTTTCCTTATGATGGAGACTTATATTATTATAATTGCATTTGCCCCTTCAAATCTTTAATCAGTGTTCTGCAATTTATTTTTCCATGTAGTCCTTACTTTGTCATATGAAATATTTGACTTGTAGAAAACAAGCATACTTTATTTTTTTAATATATTTAATAGATTTGGTATTCCTTGAAATACATATTCTGTAGTGGATTTGATAATACTCTCCCTCCCTCCCTGTTCTTTGTTGTATGTTTAATTGATAAACATAGTATTCTGATAAGAACCTTAAGAGAACCACACCACAAAAGTTAGCTATTATAGTTAGAGAGCTCAAGACCTTATAAACCTCACACTAGAATCTCATACTTCCAATATGGGACTCTAAGTCCCATACATTCCAATTGGATCCTAACATATTCCTTTGAAATGGACTTTAAGATAGACTTAAGCTTCTTTTTAAGAAATGCTAAGCATATTTTATTTATCCTTTTTTCTTTCTGTTTCGTGCTCTAGGTATTGATAAACTCAGTATTCCTTTGAAATGAACTTTTAAGTTAGAAGTAAGCTTCTAAAAACAACCAAGGGATCCGAATCGGACCTAAATGGGAATAACATGAAAAGTCTTTTAAGAAATGCTAAGCATATTTTATGTATCTTTTTTCTGTTTCATGCTCTAGGTTTTAATTTTATTGCCATTGGCAAGTATTGTGTACCGTGTTGTGAAGAGGCTTATACAGCTTACACCTTCAGCTTACAAGGTATGTTGATTTTCTCTCTTTCTAGTTTACATTTGAATGTTATGTTTCCTCTTTGTACTCATTGGGTGTACTTGTGTTATGAGTAACTTCTAAAGAAATCCTATTAATTCTTAGAAAATAAAGGTTACAAAGTTATCATTTGTTTCCTTCTATTTAAGATTATTTTTGTCATATTATTATTATTAGTTGTCGTTGTCGTTGTTGTTGTTGTTTATGTAATTTGGACAAGGCTAGCTATGGATGCATTGGGTTGGTCCTGAATGTGAGAAGGTGAACAAATTTTTGTATAGTGTATATAACTCCAATTGACATTATTGATTTTATTGCATATCAAATTCCCTGGGTAGTGAAATTCTAAGACCATCAATAGATGTAGTCGTTGAATCTTCATTTGAACTTTGTAAGCTGAAATGATTGGTGCTACACGAAACTTTCAACTCAAGTTTTTGGCTGTTGACTCATTGTTGCTAGTGTTACTTATTAATATTATCCATCTTATTGTATTGTATTGCATTTTTCTTTAGTAAGATAAACAATTCTGTAGGTCCTTTTTGATAATTGTGTTTTTGTTAGGTCAATGTGGAACATACGGATCGTTTTTCCACTAAATTTGGAAGTGAAGAACATAAAGGTGATATAGAAAATGAAGAGTCTGAATATGCAAAACCTCACAAGTCTTCCAAAGCGACGGACTTTCAAATGCTTTTTGGTGGTAATAATGAGGATGACTTTATGATTGGCATCAAATTTACTAGGTAATTATACTCTATTACTCTTATAGTGTAGCAGTTTGTCCTCCGATGTTATTTGTGGTCATTTTTTCAATTGGTGATTGGCGGATGCCAGGGATTGATGTGGGCATTGTTGGGGTTCCAAACAACAACAAAAGCCTTATCCCACTGGGGAAGGTTGGCCAGATGGTCACTTTATGACATTCAGCTTGGTTAAAGACCAAATCTTTAGAGATATTATTTACCATGAAGTCTCTCTTATCAGCTTCTTCCAATGTGGTTCTTGGTCTCTTATTTCTTGTATTAGTACACTGTTTAGTTACATACATACATAGTTACATATATGCCATATTACTATAATATCTCAACAACCCATGGGAAGCTGCTTTTATTGAACTGTATTAATTGTAACTTGCAATATGAGATGATATTTCAGTTCAAATGTAAGATTTATGCTTCATTCTGTGCAGGAAGACAATCAAATTGCTTAGTGATTTCCATACCTCTGACATTATTATTGCTTCAGCACTTTGCTTGGTTAATGTAAGCAGCTTTTTTCCCCTCATTTATTTTTGTTTCTTTATTCATATTTGAATCTAGAGATTTCTTTTTGCTCCCTTTAGATTAAATTTAGAGTTTTGTGATTGATCCATAAAGTTTCCCTTATATTTTGGTTGGACATTTATTATTTTGTTTATTTATTTTTTTAATGAAGAAATTATATTAATACAGATTACAAGTACCAAGGCATAGGGTAAGACATCTTCTTCAAGGAAACAAGGGTGAATATCTGAGTGTAGAACTCCCTACTCTGTAATTACAAAGAGTAAAGGAGTTATACACTCACAGAATAAAAATCCCAAAGTAGAGAAAGTCTAAAAAAAAGGAGAGGTGTATGTTACATACCATGAGCAGAAAATATTCATGTGCTAATATTCTATTATAATGTCTTTTTCCTTTAAAATTTGCTAATTACCACATCTCATGTCATTTCTTCTTTGAGAATGTTAATCTTGAAATGAAACCATTGCCATGTTACCATCAGCATTTCCTATGCCAACAAAATCAGATGCTTATGTAATTCTGCTGAATCTTTTTATAAATGTATTACTTATATATTCTAACACCAGTTTGTTCAATATTCTAGAAAATTGAAGAGGCCGGGAGTAATAAGGAAAAAGATGTAGATTTTCTTTCTTCCATAGAGGTCAGTTACCCTACTTGTTAATGTTATAGAACGTAAACAAATCTATCTCAATATGTAGTGTAGTTACCCTGCATATGGGTCAAGAATATGAAGTTGACAAAGTATGTATTATTTATCCTAAACAGGTTCTGATCATTGATCATGCAGATGTAATATCAATGCAAGTCTGTAGTGATCTTTCTTTAAATTACTATAACAAATTGATTTCCCCATTATTTTGACTACAATATGAATGTTGCTTCTCATTATTGTTGAAAATTTGCCAGAATTGGTCTCATGTGCATACAGTTATTGAACACATGAACAGCTAACCATCTAAGCAGCCTGGAACAGATGTAATGCGCATTAGACCATGGTACATTCTATAGTAACCTTTCTGTGTTGAAATTGGTTTTTCTTGTGTTTTTGGCCCTAGATTGGTGTTGACGTTGTACAATTTTCTTTAGGTATAACTCTGCACCAGAAATTTGAGATTTGTATGTTTGTATCTTTTTTTAGGTATCTTGATGATCATGCCAGATTTTACAGGCAAACAATAATACTGGGTTTTTATTCAAATCCAGGTAATGATCCTCCCTTCTTGTACCCATGTCTTTTGAGAACAAATATACATTATTGTTTTGCATTTACTTCTTTTAGAGAAAGCTAGATGTTATCTGTTGAACATATGCACTTGCATTCTTTTTCCTTTTATTCTGTTTAGTAAATGGGGCATTGGTGAAATTTTGGTTTTTGAATTTTCCTTTTATGTTAGAGTGATTTGATCTATTTGCATTAGCATGTGAGATTGATGTAGGTTTGATCAATTTATATTTACATGTTACATTGTAATCATCATGGTAATCTATTTCCTATAACGTTGGTGAAGTTTTGGTTTTTGAATTTGCCTTTTCATAAAGATGGTTGGTAAACCTATGCTCCATTTCACCTTATATGGCTGCTGAGTTATAACTAGAGTTTGTCATTGAATCCATCTTTTTGTGCACTATTGAAACACAGCCAGGTCTATTATAACCTCTGCATTTCCATGTTGCAGATGTAAATGCTTCATTCAATCATCAGTGCCTTAATTAGGAAGGGAAGGTATGTAACATTTCTGGTTGGTGATTTCACTGCCTTGCTTTTTCATAGATTCAAGGTTTGTGCACTGTTACCAACTATTGGTTATGGCAGTGCCATAGCACTGTCGGTCTCTTCACTGTGGATTTTAATAGAACTGCAATTTTCCATCAATGGCATTGTGCTTTTCACCATTCTTCTTTTGGCTGCTGAAACTGCCAGTACGCTATGGCAAATATGACGGAGGATGGCCGTCTTATATGATTGAATTTAATCTTTTTTTTGCCTTTTTTTAAAATTCCAATATTTTAGGGATTTACTAATAGGAAGCTGCATCCCAATCATGGAGGGCTTAAAGATGCATCATGACTAAAAAGTTCTCACTGTATTAGAATGTCTTCAAATTTCCCTGCTCTTTTAGCCTTTTTTTTATGGAGGCATTGTTGATATACCTTGTGAAATGAAAACTGCAATGAAAATGTGTGCATGCATGTTTGTGTCCCCTCCCCGAAGCATTTACACCAAACAAAATCATTTTTTTTTTAATTTTTAAATATTTTAGTGATCAGTATTTTTATTTGATATCTGCAGGTGAAATTGATCAGTGAATATAAAGGTGTCTTACACAAAGTGCTACCGAAATACGAGAAGTAATCTTTTTCAATGTTGCTGGCTGTTTAATCTTCATTTGGTCCTATACTATTGTGATGCAGTCAAGGTCTAAAGATAATGTGTAATGTTTTAGATGGGAAGCCAACCGATTGGGTCTATATGCATTCTGAAAGTTTAGTTGATAATTTATTACACTTCAATTTCCTTGGATCTTATTACTGGTAGACAGTACACGGGAAGAATATTCGTTGTTGTATTATTAGTTTAATACTAGACAGTACATGAGAAAAATGAGTCAGCAATAATATTATCTACCTTACTATATATTTTATGGTTGTTATGCTATATATTCTGCTCGTAAATGCAAAAGAAATATTATTTTTCAGGATGACTTTATTTTGTCTGTAATTCATAAGGAATGACTGTAATGCTAATGATTCACAAATTAGCATATTTTCATGGACGTCCAATAATGTGAAAAGTAGGGTGCTGCTCATATACTCTCACTTATTTCAAGGAACTGCGAACAAACTACTGGGTCTTGTTATGATTTTGTTTTTTTCATATACTAGTGTTCCATCATTATTATTTTTTCATCATTATTGAGGTCAGGCAATTCTTTTTTGTGTTTTGTGTTATCAATTTTTATATTTATTCAGATTCATCACTTTAGGTTTGTGCCTTACTCTAATATTGAGCTAATACTTTATCTAATTCTTGAACCCTGTAGATTTATGAACGATTCAATGTAGACTCTATAGTAGAAGCTGATGATGCCCGATTTGATTATTTTGTTAAAAAGGTATGTATTTTGTACTTGTGATCATGAAAATATTATGTTTTGTTGAAGTGGTTTTGAAGAACTTACTGTCCATTCTATCTGTGAGAATTTGATGTCATTAGTGTTGTTTCTTGACTAATTTGGCTCAAGCCAGATTTTAAGTGAACATTAGAGTGAAAAAAGTTACTCAAGTAAGCCTGGATGGCAAAATTTAATCTGGACATCCACAGTTACTAAAATTATGCGGTTCATTTTTGCAGCTGCATAATTGCAATTTTATGATGACACGTTGTCCAAGTCCTGTCTCCCTGATGACCAATGAGTATATTTTTGCCACATGCTCTTCTCATTTAATCGCTTACATTCTAATTCATTTCAACCCAAAGTCATCTTTCTTCCATCATTACTTTTATGAGCCATAGGAATGTATATAATGATATTTTTAAAACTCAATCTTAGGTTTCCAAATAGGCCACAATGGCAGTGAACTGGCTTTATCTTTAAATGTAAATTTATGATTTCTTGTACCAGTATTTAACTAGTTATTAATTTAGCCATGATTAGGGTAAGTAAGAATAGAGTCTCTCTGACTTTTAACTCAAGTCAGCTAATTGTTTTTAACTCGTGGCATTGAGTTAATACCGCAGTTTAAAAATAAGTCATGTAATAAAAAATGATATAGTAAAAAAAAGTTGGTTTTTCTTTTAATTGCAATTGTCCATGTAATTATTGACATTAGAGGACTATTGCTTTTTATCTTTGGTCTTTAACGAGCCGAATGACGTGGTGTGATCCATGTAGTTAAGTCAACCACATCTAGTGGGGATGTGGGATTAGGCTTTGTTGTTTTTATTCTTGCTTAGCTCTGCCTTTGACATCTTATTCGAGATATTATATGTCATCTAGCGAAAGCATTTATGTTTTATTTGATCATTGTAAATGAAATACAACTTTTATTTGTATTCAAAATAAGAAGCTACCTTGGTGGAGATCCTCAACAGTAGTGATGTCACTAATGAATAGTTGTTTTTTATTTGATTATAAAATTTGTTATCAGACGGTTGCTTTTAAGGACGTAGTTGGTGACATTTTAGAGAGAAATTTGTTATTTAACTATAATTTTTTCCCTGCTTGTCAAATGTCCTTATTTTTTGTGTTTAAGAATGATTCATCCTTGTCAATTACTAAAGCATATCTTGGTATAAGTCTTGTCTATTTTATGCATATCGTTTTGCTGACTTCATCTGCTTAGAAATTGTGTTGTGAACACAATTTTTCTGTTGAATTTCTTTAAATAAGTTCCTTGGGACAGTCCAAACAGTATAAACAATTATGTTTGTTATTACAAATTTTTGACAATTGGGTCATTTAAATAATGTCAATCATTCTTTTCTTGCAGGTTTTTCCCAGAATAAAAGATTTAGATCAGGTTACTTTTTAAAAAACTTCCATATTTTTTTAAAGCTTTAATGCATGTGATAATTTAATTTCATACTCTAAATTTTTGGTTTTCTTTGATGTAGGGAGGGACCATGTTGTTTACCTTAAATAATGTCAATCATTCTTTTCTTGCAGGTTTTTCCCAGAATAAAAGATTTAGATCAGGTTACTTTTTAAAAAACTTCCATATTTTTTTAAAGCTTTAATGCATGTGATAATTTAATTTCATACTCTAAATTTTTGGTTTTCTTTGATGTAGGGAGGGACCATGTTGTTTACCAATTCTTACTTTGAATTTATTCGAATCCGAAATTTTTTGAAGTCAGAAAAGGCCTCCTTTTGTCTGCTTGCGGAGTAAGGATCCATTTCCATTATTATGCCATGAGTTGAATGTGATTATTTGATAGTAGTGATTTTTTCTAAATTCATATAAGGTAGTTCTTATGTTGCATTTTGATTTATGAGTGATTTTTTTTGTTAATTTAGGTATACAACTCAAAGTGATATTTCTCGTGCGCGTCTTTGGTTCTATGAAGGAAAAAGAAAAATTATGGTTTACACTGAGAGATCTCACTTTTACCACAGATATAAGGTTGTATAGATTGAAATAATCTATTTTTCCCTCTCTTTCATCCTCCCCGTCGTTTTTGCCTCTGGTATTTAATAGCTTGTATGCTTTGTGAAAAAATAAAAATGAATAGACTTGCTTCTGGTCATTTGTCAAGTTAATGAGATGCAGTAACTTAAATGCTGAAGAGTTAATTATATAATTTAGTTCTGAAAGTGACAATTTGTGTTGTTGTCCCTGGAAATTTTGTCTATGCAAATTAGTCTTGAGAGGTGAAATTGTATACAAATTGACAACTTGATAGGATAAACTTGTTAGCAAGTTAATAACTTTTAGCCATAAGGACCAATTTTCTTGTAGACATGCACTTTTTGGGATGAAAGCAACTTATCTCTCAGGAACCATTTTACATTTTGAATGAACTGTTGAAATTAATTTTTTAGAATGAGAATCATATTACACTTAATAAACAATTTAAATCAGTTAGGACTAAGTATACTATAGACTGAAGTGTTCGTGATTGAGTATTGACCATTACAGAAAATTGTGTAAACATAGTATATGTTTGATCACTGAAGTTATGACTGATATGGGGTGTTATTATCCTCTGCTTTCAAATTTTTATTCATAGTAAATATCAACATATTTAGTTTATTTCTTGATGACAGATTCGTGGGGTTCAGAATTTAATCATTTATTCACTCCCAGAGAGGAAGGAGTTTTACCCTGAAGTAAGTTGGCTTGTAAAGTCAAATATATTTTTCCTTTCACTCATAAAGAATACACTAAAGGATTATAAAACTGATGAAATAGGCCTCTCATGGCTACAAAGATGTTAAATGAAAGAAACAAGAAAATAATCTGTTCAGAACAATCTAGTCCTATTGCATGGCCAACCTTGGAAAACTAAAAAAGTCCAATATGCAAAATCACATAAGGAAGCTAAGGAAACAAGCTTGTCCCATAAAAGGTGGAGAGGGATACTTTTATGGCTAAAAGTTTTGGAATTATGCTCCCGCACAATCAACAGACTCCAAAAAAGCACAACCAAAAAATGCCTCATTAGTTTATTGTTCTTTCTCAACTGTTTCTATAGCATATGCACTTCATCAAATTTATGTTTTATGATTTCTTTTAAATTTGCATTGGTTGTTATTCTTATGTCCTTATGAGTGACACTGAAAACTTAATGTAGATTAATCTTTTCTTTTTCCTTCATTGCTATCCTTTTCCTGATGCAGATTGTGAATATGCTTGATGGGTCTGACAATATGACATGCACTGTCCTTTTTTTCCTTCCTTGACAAGCTTCGGGTAATACTTTATTCTCTTTGATGTCCCTTTATATTCTGTTACTTGCTGGAATGTGGTTTGTGTGGTTTTATATATGTACTTGCTTGGAAAAATGATTGGTTAAGATTGGGATTTAATGGCTTGGTATATGATAGGATATTGATAGTAATATTCTATTGCTGTTAGTAATATTCTGTCTTAGTTAGTTAGTTAGTTGGGAAGGGGTCAGAAATTATAAATAGGAGGGGGGTGGCTGAGCATAAAGCAGCTTGTAAACAAGGAACTAATAGGAGGCTGTGATTCCTCGAATTATCACAATTGTAGCTGCAGGAGATTATTCTCCAATTCAATAAAAGATCCATTCTTTTCAATCTTTCTTCTCTAAATCTGAACCAGGTTCCTAACACTGGTATCAGAGCTCCAATCTGGGGGCTTTGTGAGGTGAATGGGATCGAAGAAGATGGAGGCCAGAATCGAAGCACTGGAACGTGCAATGGAGGAATCGCGTGAAACCAACTAGTTGAACGAGATCGCGATTGAGAATAGACTGGGTTCGATGGAGAATCTTCTACATCGATTGGCTGCGACGCTGGATAATTCGGAAAAAGGAGGAAATGATTCGCGTGAAGGAAAGGAAGGGAAGAAACAAGGATGGAGACGAAGGAGTAGCGCGCTTGGAGGCAAATGGAGTTGCCCTTGTTCACGGGTGATGATCCAGTTGGTTGGGTCTCAAGAATTGAAAGGTATTTTCGGCTCTAGGAGGTAAGAGAGGAAGAAAAATTAGAAGCTGTTTTGGTGGCTTTGGAAGGAGAAGCATTATCTTGGTTCCAATGGTGGGAGTCATGGAGTCCACAGCTTTCTTGGGAGGGATTCAAGACTGCTGTGGTACAGAGGTTTCAAGGTACACATTCAGGCAGTCTTTTTCAATCTTTACTAGCCTTAAAACAAGAGGATACAGTACAGGGGTATGTTGGCCTATTTGAGAAGCATGCAGGGACTGTGAAGGGGCTGGAAGAATCTTTCTTGATGGAAGTATTTCTCAAGTGATTGAAGGAGGAGATTGGTACTGAAGTAAGATTGCACGAGCCCAAGAACCTGATGGAAGTCATGAATAAAGTACAACAAGTGGAAGAGAAAAATAGAGTTATGGGAAGCCTGGGCAGAAGCTATAGCCACGACTATCAAGGTCAGAAACCCAACTGTTCATACCAGAAATTTGGGAAAGAATGGCAGCAAGTAGAAGCATCTGACCAGCAGGTGAATACAAAGAATAATGGATGGCAAGATAGAAGGACCTTCCATAATTTGTCACCTGCAGAAGTGGAGGAGAAAATGAGGAAAGGAGAATGTTTTACATGTGTTGATAAGTATCATCCAACACATGTGTGCAAGAACAAGCAGCTGAGTTGATGATCATGGAAGAAGAAGATGAAGGAGATCCTGACTGAAGATACATGCTGTTTTCATCACCTGTACCTTGGGAACAAGGTCCATCTTGAAGGGAAGGGTATTGATAGGATATTGATAGTAATATTCTATTGTTGTTAGTAATATTCTGTTTTAGTTAGTTAGTTAGTTGGGAAGGGGTCAGAAATTATAAATAGGGGGGGGGGGGGGGGTTGCTGAGCATAAGGCAGCTTGTAAGCAAGGAAGTAATAGGAGGCTGTGATTCCTCGAATTATCACAATTGTAGCTGCAGGAGATTATTCTCCATTTCAATAAAAGATTCATTCTTTTCAATCTTTCTTCTCTGAATCTGAACCAGGTTCCTAACAGTATATTATTGCATCTCAGTTTCTTACTGCTAGATAATAGATGGGCTTTTTCACCAGGACAGCTCAACTGATTTTGCTTATCTAGAGCTATCTGCTTCTTTTTTTTAAGAAAAAACTTTCTTTGACAAACTGCAGATTTTTTCTTTAACTTGTATAATTGCTTACACCATCTGGATATTTTCTCAAACACAACATCTATGGATTGTAACATTAATGGCATGGTAGGGCTTATGGAGTTTATAATCTGCACACCTTTGGAAAAGGGAAAGAGAATTGATATTATGGCGATGTAATTAGTTTTGTTAAAAGGATGGTGCTCTTAATAGTTAATTGAATGAGGAATTTAGTGGTCTTCTTTCTCAGTGATTGACTATTCCTGGTGCTAATTAAAATTGGGAATGTGGGAAGCTGTATATTTTGACTTTTTGAGGTGGTAGTGACATTTCGTGTATTTTGGTTTTCTGCTAGACTGTAGTCTTTTGCAGTATTTGTTAATAATATATACTACTGCTCCTGTAATCTTGTTTTCATTTTTGCTCTTTTCTCATCATAATTGTTAATTAATTGCATTATACTCTATCTTTTTTGGATTACATTTCAGCTGGAAAGAATTGTTGGAACTACACCAGCGAAAAGGATGGTGGCTGTGGAGAAAGGTGTTTTTGTTTTCTGCCATTAGAATTCTGCCAAGGCAAACATGTGAATTAACTTGGGTCCATGGCAGTGGGGATTAGTATATGTGACCATGGGTGCCAAGAGGCTCTTGAAAACAATGTTGACGAGATGAGTGGAAAAATAGTTTTTGCCGAGGATGCGTATGAGTGGAAAATAGTCTATAGAACAAAAATCATGGAGGAAAACTCTTTGGGTTGGTTTTGTATTCTATTAGTCCCCGCACCCCAAGCGAATTCAGTTTAATTTAATGATAGAACTGTAAATGTAAAAGGGGATACATTTTAATGATAGCAAGCATTCTAAAAATAGTACGATCAACAAATTGTATCCCCCTCCCAAAATGTTCGTTCTCCTTTTGAAGGTAATCATGTTTGAAGCAGTTTGGACACTAGAACGGGGGCATTAAAATGTTTTATCCTTTTCAATGGAAAGTTTTCTAAAAGATCATTCTATATGCAATGAATAAAACAAGAACATCAAAAGAAATGAGATTAGATTGAGTCAAGAGAAAAGAGATGACACAAGAATTTTAATGCTGTCTTTATCACCACCACTTGATCTACATTCAGTCCTCAACTAATCCAACTAGGATTTTTCACTAAAATCAAAGTATTTACAAACACAAGCTCAAGTCAATACATGACCATACAAATATCTAAAAATCTATAGCAATATCTTTAACCAGCACAAGTTGAACCACTGTCTACTTACTGATCGAGAACCCTATCTCAGTACACAAACAAATTAGTTAAAGAAAGATATAATCCAATGTGATTAATGCAAACGATAATACTTCTATCCTTTAAAAACATGAAGCATTACCCATAGCATTTCTTGATCTTGAATGAGTTTTTTCTCAATGGAAATTATTATATAATGTGGTGTTTCTCTCTTGAAAGGTATAAAAGTGACCTTTATAGACGTGAAGGATAAGGGAGATAAAAGTTCGTTTTTCCTTTTTTTTTTTTTTGAAAATCAAATTGATTATAACTGATTATTTTGATCAATAATCAATTAATGTGTTCTTATTAACGCCAGGGTTGAGATTTAGATAAATATAATTATCCTTACCTTGTAATCAATTTAATGTGAAACTCTACTTTTGTAAAACATTTCAAAGACCAAGTAATCACATATACTAAGTGTAAATTTATTATTGTTGAGACCGTGTATTTTTTAAAAATCAAGTAGAAGTCAAATAATCGATTAAAATATTTCATAATTGATTTTTGTAGAAAATGACCCTTTTCTAGAAACTGAAAATATTTCATATTTCATGTGAGTTTAATGATTGATTTTTAATGAATAAAAATATATAATCAATAGTATTCAGTGTGGAATTTAATCTACTAAAATGGGTGCATGCAAGAGAGACAGTCTTTGCTATATTTTTACTCTTAACAAAAATAAATCAAAATTATCTCGTCACACCTTATTGCTCTTTTAACCCTTCCCCCAATAGGAGACAACTTAGACATAGTAGCATAGATGATTTTACTGAATTGAGTATCTCATAATTCGCATGATCCTTTAATGCAGATTCTGTACTTCCTTATCCGAAAAGAGTGTTTTTTATTAGAGTCGGTGAGGCTTTATTTAAAATATACAAATTCCATTCACTACAACTAATTGAACCAAAACCAACATTTTCTATGGTCCACTAAACTTGTATGCAAAGCCAAAATCTGCTATCAGATAACTATATCCCACAATTAGAATGATTTAAAAAACAAACATTCAATTTAATCATTCTAATTAAAACAAGCATCACAAGGACCAGGTGCTAAGTTGCCAAGTACTAGTTGAATTTTAAGAATTCTTGAATACCTGCATCTCCAAGAAAACCACACACTAAGCACGGAAGACCCAGTAAATTATACATCAGGAAGGGAAGGGTTTCCTTCCAAATAATTATTCAAATAACATTCCGAACCAATTATTTGAATGACATAATTACAATGAGTTTCAAAGTATAAATGTATATACTAATGTCTCCTGAAGCCATCAATGTAGAAGCTATCAAGGCACAGGAACGAAGTCAGGAGTAAAAACAACTGGAAGCTATCAATGTCTCAGCTATTTCCTGTGATCAACAGAACATATGTTGATGCTGCGGGGTTTGCAAGTCACAGCAGCACTGCTGGAGACCCATGGCTTCGTCTCTCTATTCTATCATGAGCTGGGTGTTTGATTCTCTGCTAGCAAAATATAAAGTATAGTATAAGAAGGCATACAAGGCAAAAAACATTTATTGGATAGTCATCATTATCCAGGTACGAGTTTCATTCTCTTGCTCCTTACAATATTTTTTTTTTATTTTTAGAGACGGTTGATGCATTTGGACAAATCAAGCAGTGGGTAGTTTGCTGAACCGTCTAGTTATATTAATTTCTTGGAAATTAATATAACCATAATTTATACAAAAACGGAAAAGGTAATATGGAAGACAGGAAACCTAAATGTTCCACATGGATATCTAAATTGTTCTTGGTTAAGTAGGTGGAGAGTGAGATGCAGGGAAATAAAGAAGAGATTGAGGATGGCAAGTCTCTAGGCTACAGGCGGCACTTGGCAAGTATATTACTCAGTTTAGGGTTCAAATCCAGCAAAAAAGCAGCACATACCAAGGGGTAGCGACTGTTTATTAAAAACACAGGACTCTACTAAGTGGCAACACGATGTATAGAGTCTAACACCTTCCCGGTGCTGGAAGTGCCTCTTTACTTGTTTTCACCACCCATCGATACTGCCTACATGTCCTAATATGGGTGAGGTTGGAAGATCTTTTTTACAACTTATTTGGACTGACAACATATAAAAACATGAATATTTTAGCATGAATACACTACCTAATCAGTTATATGTGACAAGAATACCAAAGAGAACTAGGATTTCTATTTTGTCAACCAAAGTACTAGAGTACACACCTACAAATTGATGTTCCAACCGAGCCACAATGTGTTTTCCATAAGTGTATTTCTTCAAAGCATGAGCATGGATTCTTACGTGAGAAAGCAACATTGCTCGCTGATTTTCAGAACAGATATCAATGACCTTCTGGACCACATAATTCGCAAATTGATCTTTCATCATTGTCTACAATGAAAATCAAAATACAATTACTTGGCAACTTAGCATTGTTCATGCTACATTTAATGCTCAAGAAATTTCAACCTTTGTGATGATTTAGAACCTAGAAGACCTCAATATCAAGTAAGAAGGGGTGTTTGGATACTTTGAAAAACAGCTATCTGAATACAATAAGGCTGGTTTTTTGATTAGGATGTTCGAAATTATCAAAACTTATTTGACTATGCATCAATTAAATGCTATCCATTTAGTAATCAATAATACAGCAGAAAAGTACGGTTAAACTTCAAAGAAAATATGAGTACATAATATGCATTTGTATAAAAAATCAATTAGAGTGTAATTTTCCTTCCTATGTTTAAACTTACCAATAAATTATCACATTGGTCATCATGCCGAAATATCTCTGCAACTAGCAACTCCCGTTCAGCGGCATCACCATACTCCAAACATTTTTCTACCACATTTGAAGCAAATTTATGCTGGCTTAGTTGAACAATATGTCCAGACAGCTTGCTGAGAATTTGGCTCCTTTCCTGAGGTTTTCCTCTCTCCAAGACATGCTGTGATGACATAAGGAAATTACTATAGCTTAAGAAATTGAACAAAATTGACATATAAATGGGCAGAAAAACATAAACACAAATATTGAGTCCAAAGTAGCTAACGTTAACCATTTGAACTCCAGAATTAATCAACATCAAATTCAGGAATTCTTAAGCAATTCTTTACAGGGATATTATGTTGACCTCTCATGAGGTTATTGTTAATTACACTTGCACTCTTTTTGATAGAGAGTAACATCAACTTCCCTTGCTTTATTATTGTTAAGGGCTATGTTGTCAAAAGAGTGCGCCACAGCCGCTACTGCAGCCCTGGAGCGCGACGATCATGAGTACCCCTGTTGCAGAGCAGTCTAAAGGAGCGGTGGTCGCAGTTTCTCGACTGCAACTTTGACTTCAAAGGAAAATCCAAACATTCCCTCATTATTTCATCGTTAGTGAGGGGTATTTTGGGTTTTTACGCTTTATTTTTGTTTGGGTTTTTGGCTTCTAAAAACAGAAGCTCTTCGAACACAAGAGAGAACACGAACCAGCGGTGCGTTGTGCCCTAAGGGCTAAGAGAACCTGCGCACCCTTCTTCTCTTTGTTCTCTGGTGATCAGCGACCTTTGTTCTCTGGCAACCTTCGTTCTTCACTGATCAACGACTGGCAACCCTTGTTTGATGTTTCTCTTTCTGTCATTCTTTTCCAATTTCTGTTCATTTCTTTTCTCTTATTTTCCTTTCTTTTCTTTTTCAATTTTTTTCCTTCTCTTATTATTATTATTATTATTATTATTATTATTATCATCATCATCATCATCATCATCATCATCATCATCATCATCATCATTCTGCTATTCATTTTTTTCCTTCTTTTCTCATTGCTTGCTGACAGCAGCAATATTTTTATTAATGATTAGTGCATGAATTTTGGAGTTATTTTTCTGTTTTTGAGTGCTTACATGTATATATTATATTAATTATTGAACATCTATATTAGAATAGCTGTCATCCCACTATCTGCTATCCACTATCCCACTTTAGGGGTCGGCCACTCCGCGTCGTGACAACTATGGTTAAGGGTGCTATGTAATTTCTTTAAAAACAACAAGTGTAAGCATGTATGAATCATATATAATGTACCAAAGGTAGGTGTAATTTTTCAATTAAAAATAGGGTAAGCATAATTAGTGCAAATCTTGAAGGAGGTCGATATAATTAGCCCTTTTTGTAATGTGAAATTCATTAACAAAAGTAAACGGAAGTAGAATAAAAAGGAACAAATAGAAATTGATCTATGTAGCACTTGCTGAGACTCTCACAAATTAAGCCATTTTACAGCAATGGCAAGACTATTAAAGGTTTATCCATGGTGTGTGGTAGCTTCTAGCCACAAGTCTGGCTAATTCTGCAATGTAGCCTGTGTGCAGATTCTATAATTTATAACATGTATGATGAAAGGACATCACGTGCAGTAACTACCTTCAACTTGTCACAGTTTCTTTTTACTATGAACCAATAACCTCAGAAGCTAAAAATCAAATTATGGTAGTATAGGAGAGAATGGTCACTAAGTACCTGTGTAACATAATTACCATACTGGTCCTGAGCAAGAGCACAAACTGATTCCATGATTTCATCTACAATAAACTGGCATTGACTCTCGTCCATGCAATGTTCTAGAACTCTCTATAAGAAATATTATTATAGGATTAAATGCATGAACCAAAAAATGAAAATGTTTTAGGAAGAAAGGAAATGCAATAAGTTACCTGTATGACTCGGCATCCATAGGGATGCATTGATAGAGTAGCAACTTGACCACGAAATGCAGATAGTATAAAGCTAATCTTTTTGGTTTGAATAGATTCAATGCACTTTTGAATAACATGGTTACCATTTTGATCACGAACACATCTCATAACATTTCCATCTAGCTCATGAACAAGCTGAGCTTTCTGTTCAAGCTCAATAACCTCAAGTGCCTGCATGGACATAAAATGAATAAATAACATATTTTCCAATAGTTGAAAAACATGTTCAAAGCTTGGATGAAATAGATATGCTTCAAATTTCTTGTGCAGCTGGAAAGTAAATAAAACTGAGTACCAAATTAACCAGGTAAACAAACTTGACCACAATATGCGCACTATACAACATCCAAGCCTTTTCCCACTAAGTGGAATTGGCTACATAAATCAAATGATGCCAAAATGTTCTACGTGAATGACAACTATTGACCATAGTTGTCAATCCCAAATGTCAAAGCAGATCAGCCAGCCCCAAAGGCCCAAATCCGTTGCAGAAAGATAGTAGGTGGCAGGACGGCATCTATTCTAAAGTTTTGACATACACATTATATAATTCAATCTACACACATAAATGCTCAACAATTAAAAAAAAATGAAATTTAAAAAAAAAATAAAGGGTAGAAGAGAACACACAACAGAGAAAGATGAAAGACCTGTAACCTGTTTCATGTGCTAACCAAATCAAGGTATCTATGACTCAATCTAAACACACTGGATTTGTAATTACTTGGGGACTATAGTGTGGCTATGGAAGAAAGGTAGAATTAGAAAATAAGTAACTAGTTACAGAATGCAACCCAGATTTTAAGTTTACCTGCAATATGCTGGTGGGTGCAGAAAAGGCAAACCTAGTTAGACAACCCATTTTAAGAACATAATTTGTTAAATCCTCGATGCCTAATTAGGATTTGGATGTGCACGAAGCATTAATAAATCTCAATTCTAAATGCTAATGCTACGATTCAATGAAAGAACTCAGAAACAAAATCACAGTGACAAAAATCCATAATCAAAACATTCACACAGATTTCAATAGCTGTGGCCTGTCAAGCATACCAATGATATAAATGTATACTAATGTCCAAAGCTATGTTAATCATTATCAATTATAGATTATATACCTTTTGGATTACACGACAGCCATACATCTGCAAACTTAAAGGCAGTATCTGGCCAACAAGTTGATCTGCAAGTTCCCTCCTCTGCTCCGGACTTCCATACTCAAAAAACTAAGCATGTGTGATGGGACAAAATTAGACCAGAGCCATAAGAACAACTCTTAAGGTTAATGACAATATACATCACTGAAAAAACACACCTTCTGTATTACGTAATTACCAAATACATCCGTCATTAATTTAGAAGCATGTGGAAGAACCTCTTTAAACACCAATGCCTTCTCTTCGACACTACAACTTTCCAATTTCTGCTGTATAAATCGACTTCCATGCTGATCAGAGCTGGAGTTAAAAATCACATGTAATTATCAAAGCCATGAAACTGATCAATTAGATAGCTGGAAAGACAATTGAAAGGTTAATTACCTAAATTCAACAATATGTCCAATAATATCGGATAGCTCAAATCTTCGACCTTTGCCAGATTTTAAGTCTTCAAGAAAATTAACCATTTTGGGGTCATGAGCACTGTCAATAGATTTCTGACCTTGCCATCCAGATATTATGCCTCCATTTCTTCCAGAAGCTGGGGAAAGTTTTATTTCATTCCTAACTCCTGGAAGGCCAGGACTTCCTTCTGGGTATCCTGATAAAACTGGACTAGGAAGTGGTGAACTCGGATACTGCATTACAAAACCCATGTTTGACATGTGTCCAAAATAACTAGGAATCGATACTCCACCTCTTCTTGAGTTCATATTAGCAGAAGTTCTCTGATCAGGTAATTTTTTATCATCCAAATAAGCACCAGTACTGGACCTTTTTTGCAAATCATAAGGACTAATTTGGCTAACACCATTTGCTCTAGGTGCCAGTGGATCAAAATGACCAGAAATACCATATCCCTCCACAAAAGGTTGCTGATGATATTGCATGTACATAGGATCACCAAAAGAAGGCTGTGGAGGAAATCCAAATTGCCCGAGGTACTTGTTTGTCTGTACCATCTCAGCTCCATGCGAAATGTTTCCCCCAATTGAAATCCCCGGTGTTAGTGGAGTATAATTGGAACTAGTAGCTCCATCAACGACAAGAGGTAGAGCACCATGAGGAGGGTACGCAGCAACATATGGAGGAAAAGCTGTGGGATTTACAGTGTATCCACCAACATATTGTGGACCTGACGCCTGCATATTAGTGTAAAATGGATTGGCTGAGGACATATAAGCAGCTGCTGTGGCATATAGGGGAGGTGTAAAACCAGATGACTGCAGTAGTGGCTGGACATTGGAGAACTTGCTGGGATTAAAAGGAAATTGTTCCCTACCAATGTACACAGAATTTACATTTTGAGAATTGGCCCTAGGAACATCATATGGATTGTTTTGTTGCTGGAATCCCTGGTGTTGCATCAAATTGTTCTGGTAGCTCGTCTTCCATTTTTCTTCGTAACTCAGACTTTCTGAATTTGGTACATTAGATACACCAAGAGCCTTTAGTTGAGACTCAACAGTTGCAATGTCTAAGTCACTAACACCAATGCTGCCAGTGGATTCAAGAGATGATGAGCTTGCAACTGGGGCATGGGTATCGACACTTGATGACACCCTTATGTCATCTGCACCTATAGTCGGTTTACCAGCCTTTATTGTAGTAACAGGGGGGCCATGAGAAGAACTAGAACCAGCTTTTAAGTCAATCGGTTTATCCACTAGTCCGTGACTTATGGAAAGAGACTTATTATATACAGGTGACATGGTGCGAGGAAAATCTTCCTGCAAGTTTGAATATTGAACAAAAATAAATATGATTCACAATACAAATTTATTCAGGAGGTAAAAAAATAGTCAAATACTTAACAACTTGTAAAAAAATAGAAAAAGAAAATACCATAATTGTGATTACTACCCACTGCAGTAAGCAAAAGGCAAAATTAAACTAGAGAAAATAAATGGACAAAAAATATGATAAACATACTATTTCACATGAAAGAAAATGTAAGGGACTTAAATATGTATTTTATATGCAGAAAAGTGAACGTATGTCACAAAATTGAGAAGTTAGTGTCAATATAATCACCTGAATTAAATCAACCATATTTTTGTGCTGAGATGCCAATGAAGCTGCATCAGGACTACGCCAAATTCCACTTGCCTTAACTAATTCGTCATCATATGGCTGTTGGGGTGAATCATCTTCAGACTCCTCCTTGTGCGTGGAAAGAGTTCTTTGAGGCAAATGTAAAGAACTTTTACCACTATCATCTGCAGTAGATATTCTCCAATTATTTCTAAAACTGATAATATGACGTCCTAGATGGCAATTTTCCCAGGACGTAACTGGGGGAGGAAGTCTAGGGTTTAGGTTGACATTGGAATTGTAATATGCCAAATAAGCTGGATCAGCTCGCAATTGTTCTTCAGACTCACAATTTTGCATAGCGCTGCTTAGGTTTGCAAAGCTTGCATTCTGGGTCGTGTTATGCTGGGGTAAAAGGTTTTCTATGGCCAGAAATGAGCCTTCAATGCTGGGAGGTGCACTGCCACTGCGATTGGGTGCCACATCCTTTCCACCACCCTGGTACCTATGGCCCTTCAGAAGTATACCCAAATCCTCCGTTGCCATGTTACGAGACGGTGAACCAAAAGCTGCAGCTTCCTTATGAGACGGCCATTTGCCCCCAGCTTCTGAGATTCTAATTGGACTCTCAGTTGCCATACTACAGAAAGATTATCTGTCCCCTTCTTCTGTATGAAAATCACAAAAATCACATTGTCTCCTAAAGACCATCCAAAATTGTCAAGTCAGTATAAACTCCTAAAGAGAAATACAACTTGACACCATCGCTAAATTACACCACAAAAGTAAATAGCTCCAATCAATTAATACAGCGAGTGAAAACTCAATTAACCCATGCAATCCAAAATTCCACATGAATTTGCAGGAGCATTGCGTAAAAACTCAATTTCGCCGAGGCCACATACCGATTAACACAAACCAAATAACAACCATATCATCTCGCTTAACACCACACTGAATAGGAACTTCAACTTTGATGCCAGCAATCCATGCACAACAACCATTTAATGAAACCATAAATTACTCAAACACCTGATCAGTCATTAAAATATCATCAAGAGAAACCTATTCAATCAAGAAGAAAATGAAAAACCAGACATTCATTAAAAAATTCAAAACAAAAAAAAAAAAAAAAGCTTTGGTTTACTGGTCAAAACAAAGACGTATTATGACATTTATCTCGTTGACCAAACAAGCGCGAACTCGTACACAGTTCTGCAACCAACCACGATCATCAATTCATTAATCACCAGAACACGAACGAAAACAAGGTGAATTCCATGCAACACACACAATTACAGAGAAAGAAAAAAGAAGCGTTGGAATAAAAAACGAGAAAGAAAGTAGTTGAAGAAATAACAGAAAGAGAGAACCTGAGGTGGCGAAAATTCACTGTTTCAAAACCCTAATTCATCGCAGAGAGAGAAAGAGATGTTGACGGGTTTGAGTTTCGGGGTGTCACGTAAGAGTGAAGTGAGGAAGAGAAACAGAGGATTTTTTTTTTTTTCTTAATTTTTAAATTTAAATACTAAAAAAGAGAGAGAAGAAACAAAATCTGCGTGCGTTTTTTTTCTCTCTCTCTCTCTGCGCGAATGGATAAAAAAGAAGAAAAAAAAGCGCTAATCCCACACTCCTCCTTTTGCTATTTCATAGCTTCGGTCTCTGTCGTGAGGGGCAGAATAGGACAAACATGGAAACTCGACTAAATAATACCACTAATGCTGCCAATTATTGGTTTTAGGAAAACAATAAATAATTATACTAATTAGGAAGGTTTTATTCAAAGCATAATATTAATGACAAGGAAAAAAAATTCCATGTTTTGTTGTGCATTGTCTCAAATGATATTTATTAATTCTTTGATTGTTGTTTTCAAATAGTGTTGCGTACATGGAATTCTTTAATGCTTATGAATGAGTAAAATAAGAAAAAATATTATAATATATAAATTTAAATTAGATGCATTAGAAAAATATAAAATTAATTATAATAAATTTTGATATATTTCTATTTAATATTTTTATATTTTTAATATTTTTTTATAAAATATAGTTTCTATATTTTATATGGTTATATTTAGTATTTTGTTAATTTTTGGTATATTTAACTTTTAATATATTATTTTTTTAATATATTTTTTATATTTTTATATTTATATATTAAATAATTAAATTAAAAAATTATTTATATTCATTATTTTAAACTAAAATTTATCTATAACACTCAAATATACCAACAAAACGTATACATAATCTAAATACTAAAACTAAAAGCATTAAAATGTCTTAATTGAGTCTTGACAATGTAAAAGTTCAAATACACAACAACTAAACATAGATTCAAGCAACTAAAACATTTGACTATATATTTGGTGTAGCTTGATTATCCTTCTCAACCTCTATGATCTCATCTTCTTTTCCTAAAACTAATCATAAACATCATAAGTAAAAAGTAAGTTAGTTAAAAAGGATAAAAAATAAATAATTCATTGTAACATATGATAAAAAAAATAATAAATTTACCTTGGACATCAAATCCTAATCTCCATTTTCTAGTATATATCAAGGCTTCAACATTTTCAGCAAGAAGTGTACTTCTATATTTATTGAGCACCCTAGAACCAATATTAAATTTTGATTTGGAAACCATAGTTGTAATTTGAATACTTAAAACGTCACAAGCCATCAATACAAATTCTAAAAATCTAGATTTATTCTCCTTCCAATATTGCAAAAGATCCAAATTTGGATGATATTGAGAAGACAATTTTTGCTCTTCCAAATATGTGTCCAAATGAGATTTATCCACATTTGACAAACTTTCATTCTCATGTTAAATAAACTCCCACATTATTTATAAAAATAGTAAGCAAAGGAAAACAATAAACAAGAGTCACTATATAAAGAATAAAAGAATAAAAAAGAACATAAACTTGCATTCACAATATTCCACTGTGATGATGAGTTTTCATTAGTAAAAATAGTAACAGATGAAGAAGTCCTTTGCGAAGAAGTTTGACTTGAAGCAGCATTGCAAGTTGTTTCTTTTAAAAAACAACTTAACATACTCATTATATAGAGTATACAACTTGTGCTTCACACCTTTCAACTTTCTTTGGATAGCCATTTGATAAGTCCAAGCTTTGTATAACAGAATCTAAAAAATAAAAAATAAAAAACTTTAATCAAGGGTCTAGAAAGCATCCAAAGCAAAACCCACTGAGACTTACCCCAATATTTATCAAAAAAATTCTTCATTTCAATTGTCATGTTTCTAATTGTCTCATCCTCATTATTCACATTTTGAATCAACAATCATTCAATCTTCTACACTTGCATGAAATACATATTAGATGTAGGATGAGAAGAACCATAAACCAACTCAATAATTTGATAAAATGAACACAAAAATTCACACATTTTTCACTTATATCCCACTCTTTATTAGTAGGACAATTCACTTAATTTCTATCTTCAAATTCAAGACTATTAAAAGCACAATGGTACAAAAATGCACTCTCAAGCATAAGAAAGGTGGAATTCCACCTAGTAATAAAATCTAAACGCAAACCCATATTGGTAGTAATACCACCAACTTTAGCAATACAAGCTCTGAAAACCCTCATTCTTCCCTCTGACCCTTTAACATACTTGATACTTTCCTAATTTTATGAATAACATCCCTCTTCAACTATAACATTTAAAATGTGACCAACACATCGGATATGAAAATACTCAACACCACATAATAAACCATCAGTTTGCAAAAGAAGTCTTTCTTTCAAAAAGTCTTGCATTTTATCATTTGAAGACTCATTATCCAAAGTCAATGAAAAGATTTTTCTTTCAATCCCCTAATCTTCTAAAAAACCATATATGATTTTGGCCATTTCATGCCTAGAATGTAGAGGAGGAAAATGAGAAAAGTTAAGTATTCTAATCTACAACATCCAATTATTATCAACAAAATGTGTAGGCAATGCAATATAACCCTCAGTAGTATAAGAAGTCCACACATCTGCAGTCAAGTTTATTCTACCAGGGAGTTTACACAAAACTTGTTTCGACTTTTGCTTGTCATTCTCATACAATTTGTTTACATTCAAAGTGACAACACACCTAGAGGGTATTTTAGATTCAAGATACAAATACATAATCAACTCTTTAAATCTTCTATGTTCAACAAAAGAGTATGGAAGATCATGTTCAATTATCATCATAGAAATCAATCCATTTACCACATCCTAATCAACTATTATTGTTCTTAATTTTCCAGTATGATCAAGCATAAGTTTCCCAAAATCAGACTTTTGAATATGGCTTATTCTCACATCTTTTCATATGACAAAATAAAGTCGAGGTTCCACTTTCACTCCCACCACCCATAAAAGGTTTTTCTTAAAATATTTGCATTGGGCCCTTAATGGAATCAGGATGTTTAATAGGTTTTTCAAAAAAAAAAAAATCCACACAATAGAAGACAAATTCCTAGCCCTTTTATTTGGCCTTTCAGGCTCATCATTAAGTTCATCTTCTTCAACATCATTAGATGAAATATTGTTTTCATCTACTTCAACATCAACATTTTCATTGAACATAACCTCAAAAGCCTGTTTCACAAACAGAAAAGCCACAAAATTGAATATACCATATTTCAATACAAATAGACAACAAAAATGAAATAGAAAAACCACAAGAAAAGAAAAATAATCACACAAATAGAACAATCACATTTCAACACAAATAGACCAGATTCACAAAAATTAGAACAATCACAAAACAAAAAGAAAGGTTTATACCCACTAGGTTCCAAGATTATGAACTGAAGTTACAAGTTAGTGTCAGAATTGGCTATTTGGCATGACAAGCAAGAGAGAGGCATGACGTAGCGGGAGGCACGACACATAGAGAGGGGAGGCACGTGCAAATCGAGGAGGAGGAAGTGACCTTTTCTCCCAGTGTTTGGCCAGGGTAAGGAGGTCGTCATGCGCAAGTCAAGGAAGGGAAAGTGATGTCACGATTGAGTGAGTGTTGGGGAAGGAGACATGTGACAGACTAAAGGATACAGAAGGAGGCGCGCAGAGTGAGGGTTGGGGAAGGGGAGGCACGCAGGAGGAGGGCAAAGTGAATAAGTGATTAGGGTTTGAAAGTGCGTGCTTTGAATCTGATGCTCTCAAGTCTCAACTCAATTTCATATGTTGCATGTATAATTTTCTTTTTTAAAATTAACTTTGTCTTATATGGGCTACCCATGAATAAAATTCGTTAAGTCCGCTGATTTAACAGACCAGACTTAAGTATTGCTTATAATTTTACAGGTTTGTAAAAAAAAGCCTATAATCTGCTTGGTCCGCAGGTTTAACGAAGCCCGTAGACCTGAACCCATATACCTACCCCTAATAAGATTGTTGCAACTAGTAGATAATGTAAATTCAAAATACATGTCATGATAAGGTTTTTACAACTAGCAAATAATGGAAATTCAAATAAGGTTGTTGAAACTCGTAGATAATGGAAATTCAAATGCAATGGGAGTACATGTGTGTTTTGAATACTTTGTATCTGGGATAAAAATTTGTCCCATGATTGAGTACATAAGAAGAAAAAAATGAGTTTTGTCTTGTCCTCATTTGTTTAATTTATATTGTCCCACAATTCTTTTTCAAAGTCAAACGTAAAACAAAAATATTTGTCTTATCTAATACCATAATTTTAGCAAATCAAATAGGTCTAAAAAGTGTTCCCAAAATATTTGAACAAACACATACAAAAATAAAACATTATTTATTTTATAAAAAATATTTTTTAAAAATAAACTTAAATAAGGCCCTTCAATATAACAAAAGGGTTTTATCCAAAAATATATGTCTACTACTAAAAGGTGCTTGGTTCTACATGACACTAAGGATTTGAAACAAATTAAGAAAGACAATGTGAGTCATCAACAGGTGAGTAAATAATTAAGAAGATAGCACATGAAACATAACAATATTGGATATAGAACAATTATAAGCATAAAGTCTCAAATTCATTACACTAGTTAAATAACATCAAAATATGATGATTTAAGTGAAATACTAGTCAAACAAACTATAATATGAAAAACAAAGGAACACTTCAAAACAATCAAGAGGGGGAGTGAATTGGTTGAACCTTGTCCAATTAAAATTTTAAAATCAGAGTTACCACAGGATCTTTATCTCTTTCAAAATTGTTTCAATACCAACAATCAATATTCAATCAAATTCCCTTTCCACAAAGAATAGAAAACAGAGTATAGAATTCTGAGCAATGATATTGATTCACAAACAATGTAATTATAAGATGATGAGATTAAGAGAAAGATTTGTCACATATTTTATACTGGTTCACCTCAAACCCTATGAGGCTACATCCAATTCTTTTACTCAATACTAGAGTAGAGTTCCACTATTGCAAAATATCCTTACAAGCAATTATACAAGTCTCTCTTTATCAACCCTAGATAAAGTTCAGAAGTCTAAAACCCTATTAGACTCTTAGAGACCAAATCTCTTGCCAAGAACACTACTCAGCAAAAACTAGAGAAACACTATCTCTACACTTGCAAGAAACTCATTTACAATACACTAATCTTTACAAAAATTCAAAGAACAGTTTACACCATCAAAGAACAAGGAAAGATATCACTTGATAATCCAAGAATGAATGAACAATGAATGATATTCAGGTTGAATAACAGATTACTAACACAATGCATTCCTTTCCTTAATCTTTGAATGAACAATGAAGCTTTTTCTTCTTGATTCACTAACTCATGCGAATTTGTAAAGCTTCTAAGTGTTTAGAATCTCAAAATTATCACTAAGGCTCAAAACATTTGTGACTGCTTACAATTCGTAATTTTCAAAATACTCAAAAGTTACAAACCTCAGCCTGAGAGGTTCTATTTATAACAGCTTTTTAACAGAAAATAATTGATTAATCACGCTCCAGTAATTGATTAGTTAGCATATGTAATTGATTAAAACAAGATAGTAATCGATTAAAATGTTTATAAAACGAAGGCCTTCTTTGCTGTCCATCTGTGTGAGAGGCATTCTTCCACTTCTGGCCCGATTTCTTCTTGTCAACAAGACGGCAACGCCAGAGCAAAGGAATCGATTTCATCCCTCTATACTAAAGCCAATCGATTACTCTGATACGTAATCGATTAAGACAGAGACACATGGTTTTCTAAGATAAACCTTGTAATCGATTAATAAACTATTGTAATCGATTAAAATGATCTAGAAGCTTTCTGGGTTTTGACTAAGAACAATATAATCGATTATTCCATGAAGTAATCGGTTAAGACAGTCAGCATGTCTTTTTCTAAGATGCATGTACAGGCATGTAATCGATTAACCATATATAGTAATCGATTAAGACAGAGAGTTTCATCTTTTCATAAAAAGCCTGAGTAATCGATTAAACCGATATGTAATCGATTACAATGATCATGTTTTGTTTTCTAAAGGACACGAAGAACAAAATAATCGATGCTCCTATTCATGTAATCGATTATTTATTAGCAACTTAATTTTTCCAAAAACTTTACTTCCTAAGTGCCTTTCTTTTACTTAATCAATTAATTCAA
>PYAF01000213.1:183969-201625 GCA_007407185.1 Glycine tomentella | reverse complement strand
ATTACAATGATCATGTTTTGTTTTCTAAAGGACACGAAGAACAAAATAATCGATGCTCCTATTCATGTAATCGATTATTTATTAGCAACTTAATTTTTCCAAAAACTTTACTTCCTAAGTGCCTTTCTTTTACTTAATCAATTAATTCAATGACCTTTAAATGAATGATTGATGCATGATGTGCACACTTGGATTATCAAATCATATACTCCCTTTTACAATTTATCAAATTGATTCTTCAAGCTTTCCTTTGAGCATTTCCTTTGTGCATGTTTGAAAGTCCAAAATCTTGAAGCTTGATCCTCATTCCTTGATACTTGGCTTCACTTGAATCAACATAATAGACACCCCACTCAAAAATGCATCTCAAAGATAAACTCTCCACTTATAAATATCAATGTCAGACTCCTCGTCTATAATCAAATTTCAATGATAGATTAAGCTAAAGAATAAGTCATCGTACTCCAGATCTAACACCTATTGTTGTTAGCTACAGTGTTTTCCACAAAATCATTGAAAATCTAAAATCATAATTTATGTTTGTAGAAAGGTTTTCAATCAAGATTCAACATATTGATTTAATAACTTAATAATATTTTCAAATCTCATAACAAACTAATGACTCAGTGAAGCAATAAAATCCAAACCATAGGATTTCCGAAATCCATGACTAAGAAACTCAATCTTCTCAATCATCATACCAGAACATATCATGCATTTATATCTATGACAAAACATATTATCATGTCCCTTGGAAAAAAAAACATTTCAAGTAAATAATTTCATAAACTTTCAATTTGTGACCATGTCATAAAGAGATAAAGTAATAGATGAATCATAACAAAAGAACCAATTTAGATAAATAGTTTATGACTTGCTACATTCCCCATTATTTACTCAGAGTTTCTAGTTTCTACAATAATGAAGTTGAGCCCACAAACCAATAGTGACACATACATGCTAAATCTAATGTACGATAAAGTTAAATAATTAGAACCCCAAATGAAACTACACACACACACACACACACACACACACACACACACACACATATATATTCTCTAACTCCTATAACTCTAAAAATTATTAATGTCACAAATTTGAAATTTCTTATGATTTTTAATAAGTTTATAACACTCCCTAATATATTTGAAATTAGTCTATTTTACTATCCATGTCAAAATATAGTTGAATAATAAAGAGTATACATATACAATTTCCACCCAAAATATCAAGTGCTAAAAATAAACTTTAAATATCAACTTTAAAAGAGTATATATATAAAATTAATTAGAAACCCAAATGAAAATATAACTATAAATATTTTTCTACTCCGAGCATTTCCAATAAGGGATCTTGCAAAAAGATCTTAGCCTCAAGATTTGATCTTGGTAAGATCCATTATTGGATCAGGATGATGGATCTCCATGTGAAGATCCAATTCTTGTAGAAGAATTGCCAAAAAACTTGCATCCATTTAAAAAAAAAAAGATTTTTATTTTCTCTCAACAAAATTGATTTGCATCCATTTCTTGTAGGACCTACAAAAAATAGTTTAAGATCTCAAAATGAGATATACTATTGAAGTAAAAAATGGAGATCTTGAGAGTGATGTGCAGATTTTCCAAGAAGAAGATTTGATTAAGCATGTTCTATTCGATACGGATAAGAGAAGAACCCGACTCGATTTTATTAAAAAATAGAGAAATCAAAGCCAAGTCAAGATGATATGGATCAACCCGTCCTCTTGCGTTCTTGCGCCAAAGGTCTTACCATTTCTGAAGTAACTAAAAGTAACTAGAGTTACATATATTTTTTCATTTCAATTCAAGAGTTCTTATGTGTTTCCACGTCCCTTCGAGAACCTGAAAAAATGGACAAATTGTTAATGTCACAAATTTGAAATTTCCTATGATTTTAGTTAAGTTTATAACACTCTAATATATTTAAAATTAGTCTAATTTAATATCCATGTCAAAATGTAGTTGAATAAAAAAGAGTATACATATAAAATTTCCACCCAAATAAAAAAGAGTCTAATCTAAGTTTTTCTATTATCTCATTTACACTCAAGCAAAGCTTCTAACTTGTTAATTGATCTCTTAAAAAACTTGTTAATTAATATGACATAATATCAACATCTTACTTTGTCTACTCCATTCCTATATATAAGAAACATATAACCATTTTAGATGCATTAATTGCTAATTTCCTTATATATATATATATATATATATATATCTTTATTTATTGTAAAGACTATTAATGAGATATGTGATATTCATTGGTAGAAAAAGTTATCCCTTAAAAAATGAGTAGTGTCATTAAATAAACCATTTAATTCAATAGGTATTTTTGAAATAAAATTTAAATTTATGATATTATTATTTAAAAACCAACTTAATTAATTTTATTGATATTGGTGAATTTGGTATTTGTTTCTTATACATAAGAACACAGGTAGTAATATTTTTGACACCTAAAAGGAATTCTCACCTCAAATAGAAACTAGTGATCTTAACTAATTTCAATGACTATTTTAATAAGCTATGAATTTCAACATCTTTTTTTTTCTATTTATGCTTTAGTCCTTATAATTTTTATTGATTGAAGTCCTTCACCTTTTTTTGTTACTACTTTTACTTTTTACTGTAAAATAACATTGCTAACTAATGATCTAATAACGAAATTAATAGTTTAGTCCAAAGCTGTCAAAATGGGATGAAACCCGTGGGTTAACCCATCCCACCATAAGTTCAGGCGAGTGAAAATTGGCGAGGAAATTGAGCTCGATCCACTCAGGTTAAACATGTGGTGGGTTGAGTTGACCCACCTAACCCACCTAAAAACAACAATTATTTTGTGTAGACTATTATTTTGTGATCTTAAAATGCTTTTGTCATAGAATTATATGTTGCCTTGTTGGACTTATAATGGTTGTCTTGCATGTGTGATCATAAAATTATTGTGTGAGAATTATTTGGCTTGTTGAACTTCTAATGGTTCTTTTTTTTTTTTTTACTTTAAAAAATGATTTCTTTGGATTTGGAATTGCCAAAACAATGAGAAATTATGAATACAATACAACCATTGATATATTTTATTTTGTTGAATTAATTTTTCTTAAAAAATAAATTTCTATTGATTTTTTTTAAATCTAGGTGGTCAACTCATTTAACCCACCAACCCTGGTGGGTTGACTTGGACCAACTTTTTGCAAGACTCACCATGAGATGAGTCGGGTTGGGTCGGTCCGTTTATAAGGTAGGTTAAGGTGGGTCGGATCCAACAGATCAAACTAAACATTTTAACAGCTCTAGCTCAGTCACTTGCCACATCATTAAGTAGCTGATGATTTTTTTGGTAACCATGTAATTGGTATGGAGTATCCATCGGCTTGGCCAATGACTAATCTTCGTCAGAAAACCTGTTTGACCACCTTTAGTGGGATTCTTCCTTCCCAACCACGTTTTCTCCATCCACAAGACTCGAACGTGAGACCTTGCTTAAAGGGATCAAATTTAGTATTACTTGGACCAATGACTTGTTGGTAAGTAGCTGATTATATTAGATCATGTTTTTAATTCCTCAATCTTTTCATAACAATTGTTGATGTTAGACTAATTGATGAGAGATTAAAAATATAGTCAACAATTTTTTTGCATGTGATGAGTCGTTGAGTTGTCAACATCACTGTTATATTGTTAATTAACATTGCTACTTAAAAAATAAAATTAAAAGTTATAATGAAAAAATTATGGACCTTGCCATATCAAATTTTTGATTAGGGATTAAAATTTAAAATTAGAAAAAGTTTAGGGATGAAAAGATAGACCGCTCATTCTGTAAGTTAAAATATATTTTACAAAATAATTTAAAATAATGACACATGCATGTTTTAAACCAATGACTTTCACGTTATTAATGCGATGCTCCAACCAACTAAACTAATATGCCAATTATGTTAAAAATAATTAATGTTGATACATATAACATTAAATTTTTTAATGTAT
The DNA here is from genome assembly GCA_007407185.1 of Glycine tomentella. NCBI lineage: Eukaryota > Viridiplantae > Streptophyta > Magnoliopsida > Fabales > Fabaceae > Glycine > Glycine tomentella. The sequence goes on along the minus strand of PYAF01000213.1, from coordinate 197,612 downwards.
ATTTAATACATATAAGTTTACATAATAAATTTTGTAACAATTAATTTTGATTTAATAATTAAAGTATTTTTTACATATAAAAATCATAGATTTAAATAAAAATTATAGTTTTAAATAAAAATTTACAAGTTCATTAAAAAATATTAGACTTGTAAATACTAATATAATTTTTTATTTAACATGTAAATACAAATATAATTTTTATCGAACCTGTAAATTTTTATTAAACTTATGATTTTTATTTAAATCTATGGTTTTATATGTAAAAAATACTTTAATTATTAGATCAAAATTAATTGTTACAAAATTTATTATGTAAACTTATATGTGTATTAAATATATATAAAAAATTTAGTATTATATGTATCAATATTAATTATTTTTTCAATATAATTGACTATTAGTTGTGTTGATTGAAGCGTCGCTTTATATTTTAACTTATGAATTAGATAATCTGTATGTCCATATTAGGTCTAATAATAATTATATTTTTATTTACAGGTTAAATTAAAAATTATATCTGTATTTACAGTTTATTAAATCTTGTAAATTTTTATTAAACTTATAATTTTAATTTAAATTTATGATTTTTATATGTAAAAATACTTTAATTATTAGATTAAAATTAATTGTTATAAAATTTATTATATAAAATTATATGTTTATTAATATATATTAAAAAATTTAATGTTATATATATTAATATTAATTATTTTTTAAGATAACCTGTTAACTTAGTTTATTGGAACGCTTATGAAGGGTGCATGTTCTCTGTAAAGATTTTCCCCGCGAAGGGGTGTATGTAGTCTATCCCTCCTAAACCCTGATTTGGTTCCAACTTCCAACGTCTTGTTTGTTGTAGGCTTGTAGCGAACAAACCTTCCCCTTATTCAGTGTTCAGTTTTGAGTTGACCCATCACAGTTTTCTTCTTCTTCTTCTTCTTCTTCTTCTTGTGCATGGCAACTGAACCGAGTGAGAGTACACAAAGGAACACCCTTGTCGTTAGAAAGCCATGTTTTGGCCTCCCAACGGGTTGCCCTCAAGGCTTATCTGCTTACATTTTTCTCAAGCTCTCTCAATTTCCCTTCAACTTGGACTACCACCCTAACTACCCTGATTCTGGTACTCCTCATTCTTCATCTCTTTTATGCTAGAAAAGAAAATTTGGTTATTTATTTACCATAAGAATAATAGCCCCTTTATTTATTTTTCTTCGAAGTTCTGGTCTTTTAACCATTTAATTGTGTTTGAGGCTTCTGGGTGGGTAATCTTATTCTTACTTACATTCATACCCCATCTGATGATGTTTTTCTTTTTACTATTTTTGTTCTTTTTTCGCATATGGGTGTTTGAATATGTTTGATTTTGTTTTTAATTACTTTTATTTTTGGCTGTGTTTTGTGGTGTTTAGATCAGATTCCTTACTTTGAGGTTGGTGATTCTGTGACATATAATAATGAGAAGGAGGGGATCATTGAGTGCTTGAAAAGGAATGTGGATGATGATTTAGATAGTGGGGTTTCTTCTCTCCCTGATTGGATAACAACCAAAGTGATGCTCACCACTTGGCTTGCTGATGCACTTGAGTATGAACTATGGGTGGGATGTGACGGTTCCTCTGCTTATAACATCTATTATTCTGATCTTCCCTGGCCTATAGGTAAGATCCTCTTTTGGAAGAAAGCTTATTGGGTAAACCAGAAACATGGGATAAGTAAAGACAATGCTGAAGTAAAGGAAGAAGAGGTTAGTTAGTTAGTTTCTCTTGATACTTGCTCCGATGACACTTGAGAGAGAATTCTATGTACTGTTCCGTTATAGGATTTTTTTTATTAGCTTCTTTCCTTTCATATATAGGGAGCTTATCAAGTGAGAGTATGAGAGGTAAGAGGAGCAAATCCTAACCGTATAATTCAAATGGATGCTAATTAAAACAATCTTGACCATCCATGTAGGTTGTCTGGCACTATGGCCAAGATTTATTTAATTAGCATCCATTTGAATTGTACAGTTAGGATCTGCTCCCCTCACCTCTCGCTCTGACTAATATGTTCCCCTTATACATACATTCAATGTGATTTTGGTAATCATATGTAGCTGTTTTTGATCAACAGAGTTATGGGAGAGCAAACTCTGCATATGATGCTCTGTCGACTTGGTTAGGGGAACAAAACTTCCTCTTTGAAAACAGGTGAGTCTGCTGGCCATGTTATTTATCAAATTATACATTGTTAGAGCAATATGTGCTGCCATTTTGGGTTCTTTCATGTTGAGATCAAGTTTTGACTTTGAACTCCTGGTAATGTATTCACATGCTTTATTGTGTTTATGCAGGCCTTCAAGCTTGGATGCTATTTTTCTTGCGCATGCATTAGTTGTTCTTCAAGCTTTACCTGTGAGTTATATTATTAATATCAATTATGCCATGATTCTGACATATAATTCTTTAAAGATAGCATGAAAACTCTAGCAACTAATGTGGAGTCTACTTGGGTGAGAAATCCCCAATCAATAAGAATTGGACAAAGAATCTATGTTGCAACTGATTTTATGATGCACTCTCCAAAAATACACCCCCGAAACATTGCTAACTTGCTTCTTGCTGAGCTTATATTCCATATGCACCTACTTATTCCTACTTAATGAAAAACCCTTAATTTTAAAGCTTTTCTCCATATCTCAACTTTATAATTTGCTCCTTTATCTTTATAATTTCAAACCCATAATTTTCTCCATATGTACTGTATATGTATCATTTGCCAAAAACCACACATTATTAACTTGCTCTTGAATGTGATTAGTAAGCATGCCATTACTAACGTAAAAATGTATGGTGGTAAAGTGAATTCTTGGTGCCGAAGAAATAGCCATTACCTAGTAATTATATGAAAGAAGGATACATATACAGAAGAGGGGTTATGATTAGGAATCCATCTAGAAAGTATCTCTATATAAAGTGTGTCGAAGAGTTTAGATACCTAATTTTGAGGTGTAATGAATACAATTGTTTAGTTATTCTGAAGGAATTAATGTTAAAGAAGATCTTATCTAAAAAGGGACCTAGTGCACGAGTCCCACAAGTCACAAGTCCTACCTAGTGGGATCAGGGAGGAATGGGGATTTGATATATGCAGCCTTACCCTTGGAAGCCAAGGCTGTTTACAAAATGGGAACCCATGGCATCCAGTTCACAAGGCAGCACCTTCCCATTGTGCCAAGGCTTGCCCTCAATTATATGTTATCTAAATCTAAAAAAACACTAATTCTGGAAACAGTTAAAGACTGGGCATAAACTGTCTGTTTGCCTGCCAACTTCAATTTTACCATTCTTTGCTTGATGTTATTATTATATGTTAGACTGGAGATGAAATATTTTTTAGGCTGCAATCAGCTCTATTTGGAAGTTTTTGGATGTGAATACTTGTCTTTGGTATAAGAAATGTAAGAAAAATTATAAAAAGAACTGTCATAAACAAAGAGCAGTGCAAATGGGAGATTAATAATTTGTGATTCATTGTTTCCTTTGTGTTGGGAAATGTTATTCTTGAAGCATACCAGATACTGGGAAATACTCTTGAATGAGGAAACTCGTGCAATTAATGCTGCCTCAAAAGTGTTGTAATCCTTTGCACTTTAGTTGTTTTTTCATTGTTCTACTTCTACCCTTGAGACTCTTGACTTCTCCACTTAATGAACATTATATGTTTTACCTTTTTGATTTTTGCTCCTGAGCCAAGTGCTATTTGTGTAACTGGCTAGCAGCAATTGTTTACTAGAAGCACTGGGAATTAGATTTTTGAGGCAAAATTTTTAACCTCTGTTCCTGCATTTATGTACTGCCAGGAATCATCAATTTTGCGGACCAATTTTTTGGAACATGCCAATTTAGTGAGATATGTGCAACAATGTAAGACAGAACTTATAGAAGCTGGTACTTCTGCTTCCAATGATCCAGATTTTCATGCAGATCCATCTTCATCTGCTTCTAGAGGCCGTTCAACTTCCAGTAAGATATTTTTAGGATTTATTTGATGGATTTCCTTGACAAGTGTTACCAGTGTATATTTCTTTTCCTTTACCTTTTACTTCAAATAACTTCCACAGAACTGCTCTCTCTCCCTGAATTGCTTGTTGTAATGATTTTATTAGAAAATGTGTCTTGAAATATGCTGGCTTGATATTCTAGCAATAGGATAGTACCATTCCTAAAACTACAATAGGGTAGTATGTACTAGAATATTCTGGAATGTGTAGGTTTCCAGTTGCCAAGTGTTATAGGAACGAGTTTAGTATTGTTTCAACTCTTGATGTAGAATTTCATGATAATTAGTTTCCATACTTGTGGAAGGAACAAATGAAACAAGCTATGAACATGATGAATGATTCTAGGTTTGTGATCTTGTTCTCTGATCATGTGCTTTGCATCATAAACAGCAATGGCTTATTCCAGTAGATAAGGTCAACTACATGGATTCCACAACACCATTGAGCTTGTTAAAAGCCAAAGTCTCCTGGATATTCACTATGTGATCCCTTTTAATTTTCTCTTGGTCTTCCTTCTACCCCTTTTTACTGTGCTAAAGCATACAAACTACCCTCCTCATTGGTCCCTCTAGTGGCCTTTTTTGTACATGTCCAAACCACCTTAATTGATTTTCTATAATTTTTTCCTCAATAAGTGCTACACCAATTTCTCCTCTATACAATCATTTTGTATTGTTTCCTTTACTGTGGGACCACACGTCCTTTTTAACATTTATTGTTGTTATTCCCACTTTTTCCCTTCCCTTTAAAGCTCAACATCAACTACCATAGAGTATAGCTGGTCATATTAATAAAACTTTCCTTTTAGCTTGACAGGTATTTTGCAGTCACAACTCACAAACATACATTTAGGGATAATCTTTTGTATGTCCCTGGTAAGCACATCAAAGACTAGACTAAACAAGTAAAAACTCAAGGTTGAACTCTAATGTGAACCTATCCTTATTGGAAAGTTCTTGGTCTTGCTTCCAGGAGTTCTCACACTAGTAGTTATTCCATTATATATTGGCTTGTATGGCTAGCGCCTTTCTTTTCCAAAGCCTTCTACAGCACTTAGCACTTTATCGTATGATTTTTTCAAGCCAGAAAAAACCATATGTAAGCCTCTTTCTTTGCTTTGGTACCTTTTCATCGATCCCCATAGAAGGTATATAACTTTTGATGTAGACCTTTTTGGTATAAATCTAAGTAGTTTCTCTGCTAGCCATATTCACCCTTCATAAGCTTTGCATCATAAAACATAAAAATAAATGTTCATGCCAGTTGCATTTGATTTGATGCTTTGAGTAGCCATGTAAGCTTTGTCTCGTGTTAACTGAATAAGAAAACATTATTCTATTCTATTTACATAGGAAAATGTGAGGTTTTATTTCAGAAAGCTTACTACGAAGTATGAAGTAGTTTGTATAAGTTTTAGTCAAATGCGCCTAAAGGCATGCCTAAGGTGCTGAGGCGAGTTGCCAGAAGGGGTCAGCACCTCTTGATGGTTGAGGTGCACCTTTTTGTTTCAGGAATGGCATGCATCTAGCATTTTATTGGTAAATTTGAAAAATAAGTCCAGTCATCTAACTTGGTAATGGAGATGCTAAAGGGATAAAATAGTCAGAAAATTAAAAATGGTAATTGTTTGTGTTTGGGAATGGGTTTTATAACTTAAACATTTGAACCTTTTATTTTATGATGAATGTTTATTATATTGTACTTGTTTACTTAGTTCATATTGAAATACAAAATACAAAATAGTCAGACATTTTACTGTTCGTTCTTTTTTTTGAGATTAACTCCTTGAGTTAATTCGGTGTCTCCAAGGCACCGATACCCTCTACTGCATTATATTCATCTTTCACCTCTTTTTTCTATTTATGACGCTTCTTTAGTTTTTGGAATAAAAACTATTTGTTCCACTGTTAATATATACTAGTTAATAGTTATGTGAAAAAAGTTTCATTTACTATTTTAAGATCATATATTCTGTCATTGTTAATGTAGTTTGATTTGTCATTTTTTTTCTTAGGTTCAAAGCCCAAGACTAAACCCAAAAGACAGCCGCCAACAAAGGAGGAGAAAACCTTTAAAAGAAGGGCTAAATATTTTGTGGTAGCACAGCTAGTTGCTGTTGTTCTTTTCGTCAGTGTCATATCTGGATATAAAAATAATGCTGACGTGGAGTTAGACGATGATGATTTAGGCTATGAATGAAAATGAATTCATCTGTTTATCTTCTCAATGACTAACCTAGACTGACTGCATGTGGAAGATGCACATTCGTTTCTTGTGTATGATCCAAATTTAGAAGTACGGAAAATTACCATTTACATCAAATTTTCCTATCATAGGATCCACTTTTATCATTTTTTAAGAGTAGTAGCTATACATTTTCATTGGAATATGGTGCAGGCTTTTGAGTTGTGGTAAATGGACCATGATTTGAGAGGATCTATGGCGCTGTTAGCCTTGTACATGTAAATTTTGGGAGGGATATTTTTACTATTATCTTGTGCATACTGTAAGCTGGAGATGCCAAAGATATCAGCCCTTTTATGAGAGACAAGCCTACGAAGGATAAGTAAGAAGTAAAATTAATTTGAAATGGATTTATTTCATTTTCAAGTACCAAGAAAGATCACATTTAATTTCTTCACGATGATGTTTTTTTTAGTTTGATGCACGAACCAAGTCTCATTTTAGGAGAAAAGCTCAGAAAGTTGAACAGGAAAGGATGTGCATATCTTTAAATTTTAGTAGATTATAATCACGATATATGCCAAATTAAACCAGTGGTCAATATATCTTTTATTTGTTTGATTTGGAGGAGTTTCATCTTATTTTAAAATCTCCCATTTGATAAAAGCAATGCTATTCTGTAACAGGGAAATGGTTGAATTTAGTTAGAATTATTATTTAATCAAGAGCGTTGGTTGCAGAAGTTGGCGAGCTATTTAAGATTTAAACTTGCTAGCAATTTGTTTTCATAAAGTCACGACGGAAAATGTGTATTTAATTACTAAGTATTTGATTTTAAGTTAGAAAATTGATTGAGTCAAATATTGATTTTAAATAAATTTTCATATGTTTGATTTCATGTAAAAAAAGAGTCCAAAATTAATTTTAGATCTTAATTGATTTTGAATTAAAATAACTTTAGGTAACTTTTGTGTTGAATTGAAAAATTTGATATTTAATTTTACTCTTAACTTACTATTATAATAAAAATATTTAAACATAAATCGCAATCATTTTAAAATCAAATTTAATAAATATTAATTTAGTAAAGTTAATTATATATAAAATCAATTTTGTAATTGCTCATCCAAACATTTTAGCCACTTTAGCCAGGTACTCAAAAAAAAAAAAAAAATCAATTGAAGTCCAAAAAAAAAATAAAAATTGAAGTCCATAGCAAAACGTGTGTTGTCATCAAGATATAAGAGGCAGAAGTTACAAAATTGGGATAAGAATGAGGGAGAGTTACCTGCCTTTAAAAAAAATGCTAGTTGAAATTAATTGATGAAAGTGAGGGATTCAATGTGGCTGCAGGAGAAGGCAGAAACCGAGGGATTGAGCAGAAAAAGAAAAAGGAAAATCCACTTTAACAACGGGTGCAAATGTGCAATTGCCCTTGCTATTCTACCTTTTGTATTGGTTAGTTAAATACATAATTACATTCTCATACACCCATTTCTAAACAAGCCTAAACTAATTGACAAAAAATGAGACATCTATGTTCTAGTCTCACTAGAAGTAGTATTTTGACACTTCCCATTGTCCCATTGCTTAACAACTTCGTTGTACCCGTCAGCAGAATCCAAAGCAAACTCTGCCAGTGAGCTAATAGCAACAGACATTCCAGCACAAAGCACCTTAATAGCAACTTCAGCCAGTTTCTCTGGAGCCATTACCTCTTCCACCTCATCACCAACTTCCACCATTTCCATATTTCCATTGTTTTGCATTGATCCAAATGAGTTTCTCCTAGAATCTTCTCTTAACTGATGTGCATAGAGGGAGCCCATTCCAGCTGCAAAGAAGTCTAAGCCATCAAGCACTGCCTTTTCTTGTATGGCATCTAGGCGCCTTGACCACTGAACACACAGTCCAAACAAAGGGTGAGTGCCGCTGGACCTGCATGGAGAGCAAGGCAACTTTGATACGTCAGGCTCGGATCTCATGCACCGAAGAAGCCAACCAGTTAGTGCATGAATGTAGGATCTTTGAGAAGTGATCCATGACTCAAAGGCGTTTCTCCAGTTCCTTAACTCGAATTCAAGATTGGAGGCTGAACGCGCCAGCCTGTTTGGATCAGTCATTGACATGGAAGACTGTTTTTTGGCACGTGATTTAGAAGGAGTGCCAGCTAGAAGAATCTTAGCCTCATCTAAGGTTCTCTTCTGTGTCTGATGGCATTCTGCCATTACTTTCCACATCCTTTCCAGCCTGTCATTTGTATAATTGAAGAATCAACAACCATAATGTAAGTAACTACATGCAGTATATCTGCGTTTCATAAGGCAGTGGTAGGCTGTGTTGCTCATGCAGAAAGTAAATTTAAGAATTGATAAAAAATATTATGGAGGTCCCAGACACCTAGACAAGGTATTTGATGATGCACTTGGGGTTTTGCTAGGGAAGTTAATGGCATTAAGTTACAAAGGAAAATTCTAAAACTAAGTACAGCAACAGGTAACGAAACATTTCAGAAATTCACTATATAAGTCATTCAGAATGACTTTATCAGAAATTTTGTTATTAGTAGCAAACAAAGTCTAGCAGTCCTATATTTCTTAAAGGATCAAATGAAATTATGAAAATATTAGCAATATGTTTGAAGTCTGAAAATACTTCAAATTTTGGTAGAAAGTTCATCTAGAAAACAAAGATGTATAGGTGTATTAGCCTTTTATACATACCCGCGCACCAATTCAAGAAGTTGGGGATGCAACTCTTCATCCCTTAGAGTTTCGATTCTCCTTGAAATAGCTTCAACTGAGTGTATTGAAACCGTTATCTGAGTATCTAGTTCTCTAATGGCTGCTCTTGTTTTATCCACACAAGAGGGGTCCTCTCCTTTTACATCAAGGTTCCTGAGTTGCTTGCATTTCTTCTCATATGCAATTCGGACACGTTCTCCAGACTGTTGCAGAAGAAAGTGGCCACAGTAACTAATAAGTTTCCCAACATTAAAATAAAACTGTAAGTGATCACAAGCATAATGACCTGTAACAATAATAAAAAATATAAAAAATTTAAATTGTACCAAAACAAAAATAACTGAATATAATTTAAATGGTTGAAGTTGATATCTGTTGTCATTTTTTCCCAATCCTGTCAAACATCTAACATAAAGGTTTATGTTCCTTAGTTAGAGGCATAGTGATTTTTCACATTATGTTGAAGCTGAACCACTTTTTTGATTACTCATACACAATTACTATGCGAAGTTATTTTTATCTGCTATTTCTAGTAATAACCATAAGAACAAGACATGTATTTTCCATTGATAAATCCATAACACGAGTGAATCATTGATTTTGCATCCCTCAAGAGTAAGAGTATAAGAATCTGAAGGATTTTCTACATGACGAGTGCTAAAAACACACTTGTAACATACACTCTACTATTGGTTAAAATTTATTGACAACTATAAAATCAGGAAAGAGACTCATTAAATAAGAAGTGAGACCCACAAAAAAATGTGATTTCTAATAAATTTCAACTAATAGTAGAGAGTGTTAAAAAAAGTGTGTTGCTAGCATTTGTCTTTTCTACATAGAGTCTTGGATAATTGAGAAAACGGGCAAAGGACTTAAAGTTCGGAACTGATAACAAGATGGAGCATAAGCAACAGTTTTTTTAGATTATTCTTTAAGTAGCAATTATCTGTTTCTAAGAATGTCACCAGAGAGAACTTCATTGAAATCTTTTTTGAGAAATTTGACTTCCTCACAGATATAAGATAAGTTCAGTAACATACCCTGACTTCCTCATAGAGCTTCTTCTCCCATGTATTTAATCTATCCAATGTGGAGTGGTGACTACCGGATAACATACAATGTTCTGCTGAGAGATCCTTAGTGCCCTCACAACCTTCCGTCCTAGTGCTTGAACAATTCATCAAAAATCTTGATGAAGAAGAGCGTGAAGAAGCTGATCGGAGCAGAGCTACAGGGTTCAACAACTTAGATGCTGCAAATGAAATATAACTCATTAATATTTCAGAAGATTTACAGATAGACACGACTGAAAGAAACAAGATTCACTAGAATCAAATGAGGAATTGCAAACATGAAAGATGATTTCTGGATATATAAAACAAGCACATTTTCATAGTGAGATCTCCTCTATAAATAAGAAATTTTACAATGGATGTTATTATCAAACTTGAGGCTGCTCATTGATTATATTCCATTGACAAAGACGTCACTCATAATTCTGACTAATATGGAAAGCATGAACATGAAAGTACACTTACAACAAAATGAAAATATAAATTGTTTGTTTCCATCAAACCTGAAAGCTCATTAGATGTCAATAAATACTGAGATTTCTTGGCCTCTAATAATGCTGCGACATCATTGGCTGCATTGCAGCCGACTGTGAATTGAGTTTCAAGATCATTGATGACTTCTGCCATGCTTGTTGGCCTTCGGTTTACATAAACAGTAAAACCTGGTGTTTCTTCCACAGCTTCTTGTTTACCAATTGTCATTTCCCTATGTCTGGATTCAATATGACCAGCAGCTTGAGCTTTTGATACTTCAAAACTTGCACTACCATGAGCTTGTGAATCTTTGGCATTGTGCTCAGTTTCAGTTTCATCTTCTATGTCTGTTTCTTCCTCCTCTTCCTCATCCTCCTCTTCCTCCTCCTCCTCCTCCTCCTCCTCATCATCATCATCATCATCAACATCTTCAACAATAACTTCTTCTTTGGAAGAATTTATATCGTGTCTAGTTCTTTCTTCTGCTACATTTCTCTTTCCAACACAATCTTCATGTTCAGTTTCATCTTCTTCCAGGTCTGGTATTCCCTCTTCTTCTCTAACCTGCCTAAGCCCTCTGTATTCATCATCCATTGCAGTTTGCTCAATGCTACTTCTTGAAGGGTAACCATAACTGTCCAATGATGAAAAAGGGTTCCAAAAGAAATCCCATTGGGAAGCTTGAGGTGAAGGTGGAGGGATAATAGGCCTATTATTGGGAGAGGAAGAAAAAATTGAGGGATTCACTGGTGAGGATTGCATGTTGAAAAATCCGTCAATGCCATAGTGCTGCATTGGAGAATAATACGTCTCAACCCGAACCCTCTCTGGGGATTGAGGCCTTTCTTCAACTGAAATTGCTGGGTTACCACCAGGCCTAAGGTAATTCACTTTCAAAGTAGAGTTTGGTCCAATCCCAAACTCAATTGCCCCTGTTGTAGCAAAGGGTTTTGCTGATATGGGAATGAATCCTGGGCCAGTTTTCTTCTTCACAGGTGTGAAAGGTGGGGTGATGACTGTGTCTAATGAAAACTCGCGAGGTTCATCGCCTTCAATGTAATCGCGAAGTGCTGCTGAAACCCTTTTCAGAGATTCTACGTAGGCTATGTGTCCAGTGGCGAACCGAGTTCTTTGTTCAACAGCTTGTTTGATGAACTTCTTTCTGTCTTTACAAAGTCGAACTGCCTCTTCATCATCCAACCTTGAATGTGAACATCCCATCTCTTCTTAGTCCCCTATGAATGAGTGTCTCAAGCTTGCATTGAAATGGAAACAAAAGGAGAACCTTTCTCTATGTCTCACCAGACTCATAAAGAAATCATAAATCTGTCACCAAAAATAGAAACGATCAATAACATACACTAAAATTCCATCACACATTAGTAAACCCAAAAGAGAAATATATATATAAAAATGGAATTATATTTGAAACAAATAAGCCTAGCAATGTTACTGTAGTTGGATGCTTTTCTTCATTTTCAAGCCAGAAGAAGGGTGATGAAAATACAGGCATGGTTAATACTAACAGAAAACCCTTTCCTCCAGGATTCCCAGATAACCAAACTATGCTTTACCAGAATGCAAGAAGAAAACACACAACTTTTCATCTGGGATTTTTTTTTCCAAATGTACAAATAAAAAAGAAAAAAAAATCAGCTTAAGCCTCCAAGTAAACCATCTTCAAAATGAAAAAAAAAAAAAAAAGTAAAAACAAAAGGCAGACACTGAAGCAGTTGCCAATTAGCCGAGTTAACAGAAGAACAAATGTAAAATACACAAATACAAATTTAGAAACATTCATATAGCAATACGTTAAAAGAGAAAACCTATATATGTACAAAATAAAAGCACAAAACAATGGGTAGAACAGATTAAAAATAAAAGCACAAAAGAGCGTGATATAAACATAAAAAACATAGTACCCATTTTCAGGAAGACAAAACTTTCCATCACACCCTTTTTCAATTTCTTGCTTCTAACACTCAAATAAAGTGTATATATTGGTTACAAGAGGAGAAGAGCCAGTACAAAGAAAAAAAAAATGACAAACACATGTTAACATTGGGTTTGGTTAAGTAGGAAAAATGTGAAGGTTAGAAGGGAGGAACACACCTTACAATGAGGTGAAGGAAAACGACAGTGTTTTGATCATAAGGTGTGTGTGGAGAAGGAATCAGTGAGAGAGAGAAGTGTGTGAGTGTGTGAACAGAGAAAGACGTTGAGAGAAAAAAGCAACGGTCAAAACACAAGGAGGAAGAAAACAAGGTATATTAAAAGGAGAAAAGAGAGAAAGAAAGAAAGGAAAAAAAGAGACAAAATAAAAAGCTTTAGTATCAGGTTGAGGTTGGAGAGCTAATAAAGGAAGGAGAGTGTGACATGTAAGGGTGATTGCCCTCCATGTTGCACTTAATTTCAAGACTGCCACAGGTGAAAGAAGGACAATTTTTTTAGTTGAAGCTAAATCACAATTTTTGTCTTTTACTACTCGGAAAATTTTGGGGAAAGGGACTGGTCAAAATGTGTCATTAATGGGACCCAACTATCATATGATCAATAATGCTGTTACCAACAGAGCTATGAAGGTTAGCTACGCTGATGGTAAATTTGGTTCAATTAAGTAAGTTTTGTTAGGGGTGTTAGATTTGTAGAAATGGTCATGCTTTAAAGTTTTTCAACTGACTATATAAAAAAAAATAGGACTAAATTATATTGATTTTTGATTATAATATTTAATTCATTAAGAATTAACGATTTTTATCTCCTAATAAATTATAAATTAATTAATTTATAATTAACAAATGATTATAATTAATAAAGTTATTATCTTAATTATAAATTAAATAAAAGTATTAATCATTAAAAAATATTTAATAAAAAATTATTAATCTTAACCCTTCATGATGTTGTGCTCCTTTTTTTCTTCACACAACTATTATCATAAATTTTAAATATAATTTACGTTAAAATACTTTTTTATTAATATTTTAATTATTAATTTAATAATACAAAATAAATATTTATTTTATAAAATATACATACAAAAATACTAATTGTGTAATAATGACTAAAGTATATTTTTATCCTTCACAAATACTAAAATTTTGTGTTTGTTTTTTGATA
>PYAF01000213.1:154114-177948 GCA_007407185.1 Glycine tomentella | reverse complement strand
ATTTTTTTAATTGGATATTACAAATAAGAATAAAAGGAATAATAAAATATTTAAAATAACTCTGTATCTTTTATAAAATGATTAATTTATAAAAAAAATTAACTTTGAACAAATAAAAAAATTGTTTCTTTTAGTAATATTTTATAAGATTTATAGTTTCTATTGTTGTTAATGATACATCTATACTTAGTTAACTTTTCTACGCATTTATAATGTATTATTCATTTAATCAAGTATTTTTAAAGATCTTTTCACGTGTTACTTAAGTATTTATTTTTGAAATATTTTGAATAACATGCTTTGTCTATAATGAAATTTTCTTTTCATTTAAATTTAAATAAAAATTTTCTACTTTCTTCTCCTTTTGCTATCTGTCCTTGGATGTTTGTGTTAGTTGCACTTATTGACTAATATCTCTTATGCTCAACACAATTTATATATTTCTTTGCTCATATGAAAATATTAGTTATATATTAATTTTTTTTTATAAATGTCATGCATGTAAAATTTTGAATATTTTGCAAGCTATGACTGTTTTTTTATATTGGTCCCCTTTATCTAAATTTCTTGGCTCTACCCCTGGGTTCAATTACATCAATTCCCACAAAGAATAAACCTAACTATATAACTACAAAAAAAGAAGAAGAAAATGCAAAATTTGAAGGAAAATTATGCACAAAATGATGAGAATAAGTATGGAAGCCATAAAGAACAAGTGAGAGCTTACCAGCCCTTTACAATGCCATAGATAGCTCCCTAAAACCAAAACTATCAAAATCCCCTTCAATTGGGCCTTTAACCCTTTGTTTCAGCCCCATTTAAGCCACATCAGCACTCCTATGTTCAGCTTCAGCTTTCTCACACCTGGCCTCAGGTGGACAACAAACAAATGTGCATTTCTAACACTCTCAGGCCCAACCTCAAATCTTTCAAGCCTGACCTTAGCTAGCAAAGAGGAAAATGATGGCTTTAGGCTTTCAAAATGTACTTCCAAAGATGTGTGATTTGAACTTCCAAAGCTATTTTTCTAAAATCTTCAATTCTTCTTTTCCTACAATAAAACATCAAAAGCTAATAAAATTTCTTAAAAGTTAAAGACACTAAACTTTCTCCTAATTAATAGTTATATTAGTATAAAAGTGATTAAAACAAAGTTCTAAGTAATGAAAAATGTAAGATAAATTCTAAAATATGTAAGCATATAAAGCATTTATCACCGATGCACACCTAACAACCACCATAGCCAGTAAACAACGACGACCCCAAGCACCATCCAAACCACCACATCGCACGCATGACCACCATCAAGTTTAGTCGCTTAGATCTGCCCAAAACAGCTCAAATCCGCAACCTCCAAGCCATCGTGCCACCTTCACCAAGACAAACACACCAACCATGACCCAAACACCTCAAAAAACACCATCACCGCCCAAATCCACCACGCCCCTGTAACCACGGTCTCCTGAAACCATTGGTGAGCCACCATCACCATTGCAAAGGTGAACTTCTTGATTGCTTATGATTATCTCATTGCTTTTGAATCTGTGTGGTGAGGTGTGATGTTTTGTGGATGGAATCGATGGAGCAAAGGGATAAGATAGAGAAGAAGAAATTTACTTTTTGTGATAGTTTTTATCCGCTAATATTTTTATCTCATTAACAACGTCAACTTTAGATGAACGGAAGAACCATTTTGAACCTATTTAAAAAGATAAAGGACCAAAAATGATCTTTTTAAAAGATGAAAAACCAAATTGAGCATAAAAAACATCTATCACCGTATCTTGTAATTAGTTTTAGAAAATAATAAGTGTTGTGCAATCGAGAGGGGTAAACATTCAGAAGATTTTCACCAATGGGCCATCGAGCAACTACATAAGTGAACCTGACACCAAATTTCAACCAAAAACCTTACGACTCATGTTTATGGGTCTTTCCTTCACTTATATATATGGTGCTCAAATTTCTCATTTCTATCCAATGTGGGACTTTGCCTCACACTTAGACTCCAACAATCCCTCCCTCAAGTATGAGTCTCTTCACAAGGTTGTCTCCCCTATTGTGGAAGCCATTTTCTAACTCCACGATTAACCAATGGTTGTCCTTAGAGCTTACCGTTGTTGTCCCGACTCACTTAATCATTGCTGCCAATATGCTCTAATACCTTGCACTTCTGCAACGCTCGCGGACTAGTTGCCTAGCCTTTATGTATGCACTCACTCGCTAGAAAGACTTTCGATATAAGGATTTTGGGTCCATGGATCCACCGCCAACTCCATTGAAGTTATCTAACCTGGTCACCTGATCAAACCATCGACTCTAATATCAATTGTTGTTAAACCTAAAGGGGTAAACACCAGAGAGATTTTCACTAATGAGCCATGAGTAACCACATAAGTGAACCTGATACCACACTTTAACCAAAATCTTAAAACTTAGATTTATGGGTCTTTTCTTCACTTATATGGTGATCAATCTTTTTATTCCTACACGATGTGAGACATCACCTTACACTTGTACTTCAACACTCTCCCCCTCAAGTGTAAGTTTCTTAGTCTCCCCTTCGAGCGGAACTCATTTCCAATCCACAAGTATTCAATGATGGTCCTTAGATCTTTATCGTGGCTACCTCGACCCATTTAGCCATTACTGTCAACATGCTCTAGTACCTTGCACCGTCACAACATTTGCAAGACCCACTGCCTAACCTTTATGTATGGACTCACGCGTCACGATGACTTTTGATACATGGGATGCACATGTCCATAGATCCACTGTTGCCATCTTACTCGTTTGAGTCGATCACCTGATCGAACCAACGACTTTGATACTAATTGTTGTGTAATTGAGGAGTAAATTCTAGAGATTTTTACTAATATGGATCATTGAACAATTACATAAGTGAACCTAACACTACACTTTAACTCAAAATTTTATATGAGACTTCACCTCATACTTAAACACCAACCATAAGTAATCTTTGCTTTCTTACTCTGGGATTGAGGAAGTAATGGTTAGGAGAGCACTTGTCTCGCCTGGACAATTTTACGACTTATAAGAATCTATGATATGGATACATATTAACAATATGAGGTGATGTATGGATCTTTAATATTCGAAAGAATGGCAGAGCCAAGGGAAAGTACCATAGCTTGAGCAATTCTACGTGTTTGAGGAAGTGGTAAAGAAGGTGATGCTGAAGGAAAGAGCTTCTTTCTTTGCTACTTCCCTACCAAAATCTAGATAATACCAGCATAACACCAAAACTT
Source organism: Glycine tomentella (assembly GCA_007407185.1). NCBI lineage: Eukaryota > Viridiplantae > Streptophyta > Magnoliopsida > Fabales > Fabaceae > Glycine > Glycine tomentella. The sequence continues at coordinate 174,679 of PYAF01000213.1, read as the reverse complement.
TCAGTTTCAGAATATATATCTGACATGTAAATCTACAACCATGCAAACTGACAATAGAAATGTGCATTAATTTTCTCTAAAATTACTGATCACTTGGACTAGGTTCATATTCCTTACTAATAACATACCACTATCTTCCTTGGTAGTTTTGAGTATGCTTGCATACTATTTTCTTTTAAGTGATCATTATATGTAGTTGTTTGTTTGTTTAAGAACTTAGTAGGTGCACATGTTAAGAGCTGACACAAACTTCTAGAAATTTCAAGATAAGAAAACCCTTGATGAGAATTCACTGTACTAGAGAATGACTGCAGACAATAGGTTAATCAAGAAATATATTTGCTTGAAAATGCTAGAATGTAGTACATAATTAAAAATTGTTAACCGACATGTGCGCGGTAGGGTGCATATATACGTACATGCAGATGCTCCAGCATTGCAAAGAGCATTTGAGAAAGTGAAACATATGTTATATTAAATCCTATTCTGTGCATCTCCACCTTCCTCTTTATTTCAGTAGAGGAAGTCACGCCTAAACTATCAAAAGCCTTCGATCGTTCATCTCTTAGAAGTAATTTTTTTATGCTAAAATAATCTATTTAATTTTTTATTTGATTTTTTTAATTTTAATTTTATATCTTTTAGAAAATTAATTTTAATTTTTTATATTTTAAAAATGGATTATGATAGTTCTTTCATTAGTGCAAACTTAACACTTTTAATGATAGTAAGGATTAAAAATTGTTACTATTTTAATTTTTCAACCGATGTTAAGTTTGCATTGAACAAAAGATTATTTTCATCATTTTAAAACATAAATGACCAAATTAAACTTTCCAAAAGATAAAAAATCAAAATAAACTAAAAAATACTACCTCGAGTCTTATATATAAGTAACAAATAATATTTTTCTTTGTTCCTAATTATAGATAACAATGATTAGTGTTCAACCTTATTCAAAGTTAAATATCTTTTACATCTTTAATTTATTGTTAACTCAGATCTATTTATTAAACACTCACTCATTGGACTATAAGTATTAACATTAAATAAGATTATCACATGCAACATTTAAACTTAAGGGTACTTTTAAAATAAAATTTAAATTTATAGTAGTATTAAATGTGATCATCAGTTTTCTTGATTGATTTGTATTTGCTTATGTATAGAATCAGATATAGTATAAGATAAAGGATTAAATAGGTTATCTTGTCTTTTTTTTTTTTAAAATTAAACCTCTTTTTTTTTTTTTATAATATTTAGCACCATATGATAACATTAAACTATAAGAACTCAAGTTAATAGCTTGAATTAATGTTGCAACCAATTAAATTATGATAACATAAAATAATACACCAACTTTTAAATCAAAGATTTCGTCGTAAATCACAACAAAAAAATACCTGAGATTATATGAAGCACAACACAATTCGATTTCTTTAATAAAAGTGATACATTGAGTCACGCAATTTCATTTGTTTGTTGAATGAAATTGCTATAAGCCGAGGTGCTTATTGGACTGATCCCAAATCCTCCATAGGTTCGTGTCCTGGTTGTTTGAACCTGGATTTTAAACCTTGTTTGATTTTTGGCTCTGCTATTATTTAGGAAGTCTGAACATCTTTGGTTTTACACCACACACACTTGATCTGTTTTAATGAACCAACCATCAAAATCTATGTACATTCTGACACTGTCCTGTTTACCTACACCCTCACAATCTCTTATAGTGATGTTAACTTCAAGTCTTCCCTTGTAGTCTGTGTGTGGATAATGATTAAGGACAAAGCAGAAAATGAAGCCGATCAGGGGGGAAGGTGGAGCAAAAGAGAGATCAATGATTATACAATCATTTGTTAAAGAAGAAAACCAATTAACTTTAATTTATGGGTTTAATTTAACTGTGACAATTTGTTAATATTCCCCAATTTACTTTTAGGACACTTTCAGTTGTGACATCTTAGTGATCTTAAAACTTTATTATATCACATTATACTAACATTAAAACAAAATCACTTTATTTTAAGGGATTAATTTATCTGTGACAATTTGATAAATGTGCACTTTAGTTTATAAGACTTGAGTTATTACACTTCATGATCGTAGAAGAGATTGTTGTTTTAAGTCTCTCACTAAAATATATAAATTAAATGCACTTAAAAAGAATACTATAAATTAATGTGGTTTCAAAGTAAACAAACAACAATGAATTCTTTATTCTGTTTATTTATACTTGTTCTTTTGAGATATTATACGAATCTTAAATCTAAGAACACTTCTGAAAACATAAGTGTTGGAGTCATTTTTGTGTATTTTATGATTTTGAACGTTTGTGGTCATATCTTAGATCAACCATCGTGTACTTTTTCCCTCTAGAGTTGACAACAGATCAAACTAGCTACAATTTTTCATTTCTTATGCATGATAGACTGACTTTATGTAAAAGTCGATCATGTCTATTTTTTTGTTTGAAATATGTTTCCTTCCTCTCTGTATCAGACCTATTTGGAACATCGTTGGAAATTTTCTCTTTTTGCAGAACTACTATATGGCCTTCCATGGAAAGCACTCTAAGACATCCCTCCGCACCAGCAGCATCTATAGTTCCTGCTCCTGATGTGTGTATGTGCCAGCCAGTTTGGTGCCACCGTTTTCAAAACCCTACCACGACAGGTATAAACCTGTTGTGAACCTTCTTGTGGCACTTGACAGGTCCTGGTCATGTACACCGTCCCCTTACAGGATATTGGAAAAAAAATTTAAGTCTCACATCAATTAAAAATAAGACCAAGATATAATATATAAAAGGATAATTAGATAATTTTTGAAATTAAGTGAGATCTAAATCCAAATTCTAAGACAGCTGGCTAAGTTTTTTTTTTTTCCCTTCATATTTTCTTTTGTTATAAGTGTTGATAGAAAATTTACTTAGACATACCCTGAAGAGACTTCTTTAATTGACTCAAATGCATTGCATGAAACAGAAACGGAAACAACTTATTTTTTGAGTTTTGGAAACACAAGCATCAAAATACAAATGTAAGAAGATTTCAGTAAAAGGAAAATATGAGTACTAATTAAAAAAAATGAATATATTAAAATTATAGAATTAATTTAATACCTTATGATTCATATTTATTCTAATGTTATTTAAACTTTAGAATTTATCAGTAACACTCTAAATTCCTACTAACTCCTTTTAAGATATTGTTTTCATGCAATGTTTTGTCGCTTTATAGGTAAAGAAGTCTAATGTGATAATGTTAGAATAACTTGTCAATATTCCAGCTAAATGTTTATATTCAATAGAAATATATATGCACTTTATTTCAGGATTCTATACTAAACTGTTTAAAATGAGGACAGTTTCCAGAGAAAAAATAATTAAATATTTTTTCTATAACAAGAATAAAATAGTTTTTACAAAATAAACTTATTTAAGAAGTTTTTATCAAAGGATATTAACAAAAATGCTTGTTTTTGATGTTATAAATTCAAAGATATTGTAAAGTGGACAGGTCGCAGGGAAGCGGATGCACACGCCAAACTCATCACTATGATAGTAAATTACATACCGCCTGCAATTTTTCTCATACTTCTGCGAAATTTTTATTTTTCCGATCATACCAATTAACTAAAAAACAAGTTTGTATGAATAGAAAGGTTCGCCAATAGCACATGAAAGAAGCTCTTTACTTCAAAAGTTTTTATATGCATATATCAGACTCATGTTTAGAATTTGTATATTTGAGAGGCATATAGCAGGACTCCAATTTTCCTAGGAGAGCATGCTTTCAAAGCATATGAATACTAAGGAGCACACAAGATTTATAAACCCAAAATGTTCAAGTTACAAATATACAGGGTTTAAGCATCTTTGTCGTACATTTAGAAATTAGGAACTAGTTTGCATGTTTTCTTGAAAGTTTTTCAAAAGCTTCTTTATTTACCTATCCTACTTTCACTCTTCTATACAGATGCAAAATTATATCCCATTACACGAAAAATAAAAGTGGGAAACAAATACATATAGCATAACAAGAATGCAATATTTTCATCATCTACCACTTTAAAGTGTTAACTTCACATGAAGCCATCCAAGCCTTGTCCCTATCCCCCCAATAGGAATAGATTCCTAGTGAATGGTTGTCGAGAGTTTTCTAACAGGAGACAATTATAATGGTGCTGCCTTTGTAACTTGAAGTTGAAATGTAATTTGTGTCCATCACCATGTCACCTTCTAGTACTCCCAGAACCTTGAATAAACAACCACAAGTATGCAAAAATGGTTAGCTTGTTTTACAATACAAAATCATGTTCAAACAAACAATTAAGCCTTCAGTATTTCAGCATTGAACATATTATATTATTAAAGAAATTATTGTCATTAAAAAGTGATACCCAGGGCAAGCCATGACTTGGCATTTAATGGAAATTGCAACAAATTATTTAAATATTACAAATTACTAATGTGGGAAAGGCAGCAATTTTAGAAACTTAAGCAAAGTTGGAAAGAAAACGTTATGCATGCTTGTGTGGAACTACTATACTAGCCTCCGGATCTTTTGGAGAACATGTTTTAATCCTTTGGAGCAAGACATGCAGTTAGCCTTTTCCTACAGACTCCAGAGAATATTTACCTTACCAGTTTGAGTACTACGGAGCAAGCAAAGTTTACCAAAAAACCAAAAGAAAGGGTTCAAAACTTCCTTTACCTTTTACATGGGTGATCTAGAATGAAGATCTCGCTGTAAGCATAATGATGCACAACGGTCCTCATGTTCTAAACAGGTTACCAAACCTGCAGCTTAGATCAACTAATTCCAGAATGGAAGATTCTTACAACAGTGATCGTGCCTGTTTAATACCAACATTTTCTGTTTGCCAATTAGAGGGTCATGTTTCTCATCAATATTACCATTTTCTCTTGAAATGGTGCCATTGTCCAACAACCGAATAACATAACAGCTCAGATTTTCTCTTAAACTAACTTACCCACTCAGTAAAGCACCGCCGTCCTTGGGGCCTGAGTAAGGATCACAGCTTTTCTCAGTGATTTGGCCACTTTGAGTGTATTTGATATCCGTCTAGAATATAATGTTTTTCAAGTTAAAATAATCATAGAATGAATCATAATTTGGCAATAAAGGACTTTTAATAATAGAAATTCTGATCATTATATCATCATCATAATATTACTAATTTATGCAAAATTTATAGCAGGAAATCAAGAGAAGTAAAAAAAAGAAAGATCAAGAAGTTAATATTCTCTGGATTCTCACGAGGATAACGTGAGATATCGCGCGTCAGTAGCACCAAAAAATAAAGTTAAGACAATCTTCTATGTGATCTCGCGCAATCAGCGTTAGAATCCATGCGAATCGCGTCAACGACATGGGATTTCAGGATCTTAAATTATATTGCATGAAATTAGAAGATATGAGAGGTTTTTAGAGTCTAACTATAAATATGGACTGGGAGAGTAGTAGAAAGACACAGAGGTCTGTGCCTCTGGACATTTACACTAAGAAATACAGTGTAACGCATAGGAGGAAGCTTAAGGAATGATTGAAGCTAGGTCAAGAAGATTAAATCAAGATTGAAGGGGTTTTCTTCTTCTTCTTCTTCCTTGAGATTCTTGGCCCAGATTTATCTTATTTTATGTTATTAAGGTTAGACATGAATATGTCTGGCTAACTTTCTTTATTGTGGTTAGAGCCATAACCAATGTGAACTCCTCTGTAATTGAATTGGTATTAATATAAATTGTGATAATTGTTTTATTTTATTTTGTTCTTGAATGAATTATTCTTTATTAGATTTGATCATTCTAGGGAGGTTCTAAAGGGTTAGGTTTACAATAGGAATGTTGGAGCTCTAATTTCTAAAAGCAGTAAAATAACAGTTTTTACATTACCTAGGAATATGGATGTATGATTGCAAGAGCAATAGATGTATTAGCTTAATGCTTTAACTTAATAGGAAATCACTAAGGAATTAGGATTTCTAATTGGATTAAAGGATTAATTACTAAGGAATTAGGATTTAACTAATTTATGTAAAAATACATCCTCTGAGCAATTAGAATAATTGAAATTAGTAACCAATTCAAATACAAAAGGTAGGGATTAAAGGTGAATGTGCTCTGACCACAATTCTTCCTCATCACTGCGTAACTCTTAATTAATACTGCTTTTGAATTTTTATTAATTTTTAATTCAGTTATTAAATTTTCTCAATTCCAAAATTCAATCATATTTTCTTTAAAAACATATTATTTGTCATTTCAATTTTAAGATAACAAGTTGCGATAAAATTAGTGCCTCAATCCTCGTGGAGATGATACTCTACTTACACTTTATTACTTGTAACAATCAATACACTTGCCGAATGAGCAACAAGTTTTTAGCGCCGTTGCCGGGGATTGAATATGCCAATTTATTTGTAACTTTTACTCTTTAATATTGGAATCATTTGTGTTACTAATCTGTTTTTTTAGTTTAAGCGAGACATAGTTAATCCTGAATATTCACCAGCACCACCAGCACATAACACTCCTCCAAGACCTTCTAGTCCTTACGAGCAAGCAGCGAAGCATTTTGAACCATCCCAGGTTGCTGATGATGATACCATGGAGGCAGAGGAGTGATGATTGGTAATTCTGGACAATTGCTATTTCTATTTCTATTTTTAATTTCCTTTGTTTTTTAATTTCTCAGTTATTTTAATTTCTTGCTATCTGAACAATTTGTTGCTGTGCTTAATTTGTTTTGGTTTAATTTAAAGTTTATTTTTTTATTTTTTTGGTTCTATTTCTGTTTAGATTGATGTTCAATGGTTGTGAGTGTGATTCCTCAAATAATGCACACATATTTCATAAGTGAATACATTTCTTTTAGTTTATTGCTGGGGATAGCAATTTTCTAAATCTGGGAATGGACGCATATGTATTATTTGAAGAATCATATTCAAAGAGACAAAAGATGTCTAACAGAAATTTTGAATTTCAATTAGTGTTTTAATTATTAGGTTTTATCTTGAACTAATGTTTAATTTCAGTAATTGTTTTGTTTTAAATAAAATTCTAGGAGTATATCTCATTTATCTCAGATTTAGATTTGCCAAATCAGTAGTCAAATTGGATCTTTTTTTTAGGAAGCATGTGTGAAATGAAATATGACATGGATTGCATGAAACATGATTGGAAATTATGATTGTTTGGTATATTGATGTTCATATTGAAATAGGAAATGATGCTTGATATGAAGTTAATAGAGTCTAGCTTGATACCATAGCCTGTGAGGATTGAGCCTATACATAATTTTTTTGTTAGAAAGACCTCAATGTGGTAGTACTCTAGAACTTGCTTTGTTTCTCTGTAATGCATGCATATTTTGATATGATAAAGACAATTTATTCTTTTAGCCCTAGGCCAAATTAGCTTACCTTTAAATTTTCCATTCTAACCCCTTTGAGCCTGAGACTTTTCCATTCAATGACCTTATGAATGTTTAACCTATATCCATTGACTTACCTTATATTGAGATTGGAAAAAGAAGAAAGAAATCAAGGCGGGTTCCACTGGAAGTTAAATGATGAAGGAAGGAGAAGAACTGTCTACAAGTTCAAAAGAAGAAAAAAAAAAGAAATGAAAAGAGAATGTTTGTTTAAAAAAGAAAAAAACTTAGTACATATACATATGTATATCCATAGATATAAAAATAGTATACTAAGTAGTGAAATATCCAAGGAAGGATCTAGATGACTTTAAAGAAGTTTTTCAATCTCAATGATTATTCAGCTACTTTCCAAATATTCCTACCTCTAAGTCAAGCCAAGTTACAACCCTATCAAGAACTTTTGGTTAGTTGTGCACGCATTTATGTTTCTCATCTTTAGGAACTTGAGAATAGGATTAAGCTTATGGTAGTACTATAGCTGTGGTGGATTGAGAGATTATGATAATACCCAAACACTTGAGTGATGAGGGAAATATATATCTTGGTGAGGGGTATTCAAGTTAGGCTTTCACAGTTGATGAAATTGAAAAGTATTGTTGAATTTTTTATGTGAAAATCAGTTATACGTAACATAATAATTCTAAGATTGTTAATGTGATGTTGTGCTTGATTGTTGATCCTTGCTTCCCACTGTGAACTTTTGTTTATTGCTGAGGACAACAATATTTAAATCTGGAAATTATTTGATATGCGTCTAGAATATAATGTTTTTTAAGTTAAAATAATCATAGAATCAATCATAATTTGGCAATAAAAAACTTTTATTTATGGAAATTCTGATCATTATATCATCAATCATAATATTACTAATTTATGCAAAATTTATAGCAAGAAATCAAGAGAAGAGGTAAGGGAAAGAAAGATCAAGAAGTCAATCTTTTCTGGATTCTCACGAGGATAGCGCGAGATATCGCGTCAGTTGCATTAGCAAATAAAGTTAAGACAATCTTCTATGTGATCTTGCGCAATCAGTGCTAGAATCCACGGGAATTGCGTCAACGACATGGGGTTTCAGGATCTTAAATTATATTGCATGAAATTAGAAGATATGAGGGTTTTTAGAGTCTAACTATAAATATGGACTGGGAGAGCAGTAGAAAGACACAGAGGCCTGTGCCTCTAGACATCTACACTGAGAAATACAGTAGAACGCATAGGAGGAAGCTTAAGGAATGATTGAAGCTAGGTCAAGAAGATTAAATCAAGATTGAAGGGACCTTCTTCTTCTTCTTCTTCTTCTTCCTTGAGATTCTTGGCTCAGGTTTATCTTATTTTATGTTATTAAGGTTAGAAATGAATATACCTGGCTAACTTTCTTTATTGTGGTTAGAGCCAAAACCAATGTGAACTCCTCTGTAGTTGGATTGATATTAATATAAATTGTGATAATTGTTTTATTTTATTTTGTTCTTGAATGAATTATTCCTTATTAGACTTGATCATTCTAGTGAGGTTCTAAAGGGTTAGGGTTTACAATAAGAATGTTGGAACTCTAATTTCTGAAAGCAGTAAAATAACAGTTTTTACATTACCTAAGGATAGGGATGAATGATTGCAGAGCAATAGATGTATTAGATTAATGCTTAACTTAATAGGGAATCACTAAGGAATTAGGATTTCTAATTGGGTTAAAGGGTTAAATTACTAAGGAATTAGAATTTAACTAATTTATGTAAAAATACGTCCTCTGAGCAATTAGAATAATTGAAATTAGTAACCAATTCAAATACAGAAGGTAGGGATTAAAGGTGAATGTGCTCTGACCACAATTCTTCCTCACCACTGCATAACTCTTAATTAAGATTGCTTTTGAATTTTTATTAATTTTTAATTCAGTTATTAAATTTTCTCAATTCCAAAATACAATCATATTTTGTTTAAAAACATATTATTTGTCATTCCAGTTTTAAGATAACAAGTTGCGATAAAATTAGTGCCTCAATTCTCGTGGAGACGATACTTTACTTGCACTTTATTACTTGTAACGATCGGTACACTTGCCGAATGTGCAACAATATTCAGGATGAAATTGATTTAAATTCAATACAACACATACCCAAGAGTTCGAATCACTCTAGCCTCCACACACGTGTCTCCATCTGGTTGCCATTTTGCTAATCCAAAATCACCAACCTTACACTAGATAATTGAGTACGTAAAATTATAATACTGTTAGAAAATGTAGCACACATTTGATGCACCTCAAACACATACTTCAAAACTGAAAAATCCACCACCCTTATATTGTGTGAGTAAATTTGTGTTGGAAGGAGGATATTTGAGAAAGGAAAAGTTATAGAAAGATTTGGAGGAAGAGAACACTTTTATAACTACACAACTCTCTTTCTTTTGGCTTAGTACAAGATGGTGGATATGACCCTTATTTATACTAGTGACACCTCCTTAACTAATGGCTAGGATTGTACCAACACAACTCTTAACTAGTGGCTATAATTCACTCTAGAATTCTCCATAATTTTTCTAGCCTAGATATTTCCATGGTAGTTTATGGGTTAAACTATTCTAGATATTTCTATGGAACAATCTAGAGTGGATTACTCTAGAATTTGGACTACACACTTCTTGGATATTTCTAGATATTGGGCCATTTAACAATTAAGCCCAATGGATCAAAAAACTAAATTAAGTTTAATATTCAACACCCACCCTTAAACTTAATTTTGTAACTCCAAGCAATCTTCTCATCTTGACATGGTCTTCATTCTTGAGTGGCTTAGTGAAGATATCTGGAGCTTGTTCTTGAGACTTCACATACTTTATATGCACCTTTTTTCTTGCAATGCATTCCCTTATATAATGATAACATGTATCAATGTGCTTGTTTCTGTCATGGAAGACTGGATTCTTTGCTAATGTTATTGTAGATTTGTTGTCAACATAAATATTTGTTGGCTCCTCTTGTTGCATATTCAACTCCTTTAGGAAATTCCTGAGCCAAATAGCATGCAGACACACGATGTTGCTGCAACATACTCGACTTCACAAGTAGACAGAGTAACAATAGGTTGTTTCTTCGACATCCATGTGAAAGCAATATCTCCCATGAAGAACACAAATCCAGTGGTGCTTTTTCTATCATCCATGTCTCCAGCCCAATCGCTATCACTATATCCAACAAGTTTATATTCATTAGAGGGTGAGTAAAACAAGCCAAAGTCGATAGTACCTTTAATGTAGCGAAGGATTCTCTTTGCAGCTTTCAAGCGTGTGGTAGTTGGAGACTCCATGTAGCGATTGGACAACTTAACTCCACATTCTATTGGGGTGTTGATAGGCTTGCAATCGTCCATCTTGAATTTTTTCAGTATCTCCCTTGCATAACCTTCTTGAGTGATGAAAATGACTTCTTCTTTCTGCTTGATTTCAATGCCAAGATAGTATGCCATCTGTCCAATGTTAGTCATCTCAAACTCATTCTTCATCACTTTCTTGAAATCTTTGAACATCCTTGGATTATTTCCTGTGAAGACTAGATCATCCACGTACAAGCACACGATCAAAATATCTCCACCTTTGAGCTTAACATAAAGTGCATGCTCATAAGGGCATTTGATGAAATCGTTCACTTGGAAATACTTGTCTATTCAACTATTCCAAGCTCTTGGTGCTTGCTTTAGCCCATAAAGTGCCTTCTTTAGCTTCAATACCTTATCTTCTTGTCCTTTAACTTCATACCCATTTGGTTGTTCGATGTACACTTCTTCTTCAATTACTCCATTCAAAAATGTTGATTTTACATCCATTTGGTGTATGCTCCACTTGTTTTGAGCTGCCAAAAAAATAATTAGTCTAACAGTTTTTAAGTAAGCAATAGGAGCAAATACCTCGTCATAATCGATTGCTGCTCGTTGACTATAGCCTTTTGCCACCAATTGTGCTTTGTATCTTTCAACTTCTCCCATGACATTCTTTTTAGCTTTGTAGACCCACTTCACACCAATCGCCTTATGCCCTTTTGGAAGTGAGGTTAACTCCCACGTTTTATTCTTCTCAATCACCTTGATTTCTTCGTCCATTGCATCTCTCTACTTCTTGCTTTGGATTGCTTCTTGAAAACTCACTGGCTCACAATCAGCAAAGAGACAAAACAAAGTGAGATTATCTTGATTCTCCGTTACCTCATAAAGTTCTTGCAAGCTCCTAAAGCATGATACTTTTTCGCTTGAACTTCCAGCTGAAAATGGTTCTTCTTGTTGACCTGTGGTCGGTGAAGCTGGGGAAGTAATAGTCTCTTGTCTTTCTTGCTCCATCCTTGGTTGCTCCATTTCTTCGTCCTCCATCAAGTTGGGAAGTAAGTTGTAGTTTTCATCATGTAGACCCCAATTCCATTCTTCTTCTTCGTTGAACTTCACACCTCGACTAATGATGGTCTTTCCATTGTTAGGATTGTAAAGTTTATAGCCTTTAAAATTAGAATCATACCCGATGAAGATGAGCTTCTCACTGTTGTCGTCAAGCTTTGACCTCTTCTCATCATGGATGTGTGCGTAGGCTATATTTCCAAACACTTTCAGGTGGGAGATCTCAGGCTTTCTTCCACTCCATGCTTCTTGTGGAGTCTTTCCCCACAAGCTTCTTGTTGGCGAACAATTTAAAAGGTAGATAGCAGTTGTCACAACTTCAGCCCAAAACTCCTTTGGCATCTTCATACTTTTGAGCATACTCCTTGCCATGTTGAGAATGATTCTATTCTTTCTTTGAGCTACTCCATTTTGTTGTTGGCTTCTAGGGACGGTTAAAGGCCTTCGGATTCCATTATGATCACAAAATTCTTGGAATTCTTTGGAAGTGAACCCTCCACCTCTATCGAATCTCATGGCTTTGATCTTGCATTCACTTTCTTTCTCCACACTTGTCTTGAACTTCTTGAAGACTCCAAACACCTCCAATTTTTGCTTTAGGAAATACACTCACATCTTCCTTGAAAAATCATCTATGAAGAGAAGAAAGTAATTACTCTTACCGAGTGAGCTTGGCTTTATTTGTCCACAAACGTCTGTATGTATAAGCTCGAGTGGCTTGTTGGCTCTTGACGAAGACTCCTTTGGAAAACTCTTTCAACATTGCTTTCCAATGTAAGTATCCTTCACATAGTTGGTCAGGTTGACTGGTGGAATGCAATCCTCTCACCATCTCCTTCTTGTATAGAAGCTCAAGACCACCAAAGTTGAGGTGTCCAAATCGTAGATGCCACAACCAGGATGCATCCTTATAGCAAGCTTTGAGACACTTTGTAATGTCTTGTTGAATATTTAGCAGAAACATTCTATTTCTTGTCATAGGCACTTTAGCGATCAAGTTATTTTTATTATCTCTTAAAGAAAGAATATTATTCTTCAAGTGAACATTGTACCCTTTCTCCAAGAGTTGTCCCAAACTCAAAATATTGTTCTTCATATTGGGCATATAGTAAATATTAGAAATGAATTCGTGCCTAACATCCTTTAATCGGATAAGAATTTTACCTTTGCCTTCTGCTGGTGCCTTTGATTCATCTCCAAACGAGACATTTCCATTCACTGATTCGTCAAGTTCGACGAACATGTCTCTCTTCCCGCACATGTGATTGTTTGCTCCAGAGTCTAAATACCATGTATTGTCTTGTTCTCGTATGTTGTCGTTGCGTACCATCAATAGAGTGCCATCTTCGTGATTCCTCTCCTCCACATAGTTTGCCTTCTCCTCAATTCTTTTTGTAGGGACTCTACATTTGGAAGCATAATGGCCAAACCTTTGATAGTTGTAGTGCTTGACTTGAGATTTGTCACGTTTTGGTTGCAAGCTATCTCTTCCACGTCTTCTTGTTAAGCTTTCTCTTTGATTTCATTGGCACAATTGTTTCAGAAGCCTACTATTCCACGTCCTTGACCTCTTCCTCGGCCACGATATCCTCCTCGTCCTCTTTTGTTGCCAAAGTCTTCTTCCTTTTCTCTGAAGTTGACTTGTGTCTTGAGTAATTGTTCACCTACCCCTTGCTTCTTCATTTGCTTTTCCTCGTATGCTTGTAAAGAGCCGAAGAGTTGCTCTATTGTCATAGCTTCTAAATCTTTTGTTTCTTCTATGAAGGTGACAATATGATCGAATTTCAAATCTAAAGATCGCAAAATCTTCTCCATAATTTTTACAACATCTATCTTTTCTCCATTTCTTTTTAATTGATTTGTCACTGTCAAGACTCTAGAAAAATAATTTGATATACTTTCAGCATCTTTCATGTGTAAAGTTTCAAATTCACTTCTTAGAGTTTGGAGAGTACCTTCTTGACTGGCTCAGCAGACTTGTAAGAAGTTTGTAGTTTCTCCCATGCTTCCTTTGCGGTGATTGCCTCCGAAATCTTCTCAAAAGCATCCTCATCTAATTCTTGATAGATGAGATAGAGAGCTTTCTTGTTTCTCTTTCTTGAATCCTTCAAGCTATCCCTTTGGGCTTGGGATAAAGTAGCTCCTTCTTGTGGCTCATTGTAGGCTTTCTCTACTATTTCCCACACATCTTGTGACCCAAGAAGGGCCTTCATCTTGATTCTCCAATTATCATAGTTGCTTTTGGTGAGCATGGGAGCTTGGAAAGGAACCATGTTGTTACTTGCCATCTCTCTAGAAAGGACCTTAAGGCTTTGATACCACTTTGTTGGAAGGAGGATATTTGAGAAAGGAAACGTTATAGAAAGATTTGGAGGAAAAGAACACTTTTATAACTACATAACTCTCTTTCTTTTGGCTTTTGGGCTTAGTACAAGATGATGAATATGACCCTTATTTATACTAGTAACACCTCCTTAACTAATGGCTAGGATTGTGCCAAAACAACTCTTAACTAGTGGCTATAATTTATTCTCTAGAATTCTCCATAATTTTCCTAATCTAGATATTTCCATGATAGTTTCTAGGTTAAACTATTCTAGATATTTCTATGCAACAATCTAGAGTGAATTACTCTAGAATTTGGACTACACACTTCTTAGATATTTCTAGATATTAGGCCATTTAACAATTAAGGCCAATGGATCAAAAAACTAAATTAAGTTTAATATTCAACAATTTGTTCAAGTAACCCACAAATATTTTAACGAAGTAACAATGTACATGTCTTTCAAAATGTAAACTATGACACAAAATTGTTCAAGGATCAAGTAAAGCATTAACCTACCAGAGGTTCAAAATCATTTATTGCCCATTATCCTTGTCTTCACTAGTACCTGCAAGCATTTGGAAACAGTCTCTGCAGCAAGTAAAGCCTCATACGGTTCACCTGATTGATCCTCTCGTGAAGTCTGACAACAAGGAGATGATGCAAAACCATCGTGTGTTAGAGCTTGTATGCATCATGCTGTTTGATTATGCAGAAAAGTACATTTTCACCTTATAAGAAAATTTGGGAACTGTTGAATAGATGAGTTTGAATATCTCAAATAAATCTTCACCGAATGTTTATACCACACCATATCACATGGTCTACTACTTTTAAAGCCAAGCCAACCTTAAAAATAACAAAATCATAAGATGAACAAATAAATCAATCATAAGAAAATAGATTGACATGTTATATAAAGGAAATTTACATTAATGTACAAAAACTATATTATACAACCCATTCTCTCCTCTACCAGCAAGGAGAAATAGAGACTTTAGAAGAATTAACCAAGAAAAATTAGACTTTAAAAGAATATAGTGATAGCAATATTATGCCAAATCGTATTAGTCAATGTTTCCATTTGAAGTGTTTTTGCATTTGGAATATGTAATAAAGGGATATACGCCGAATTATTTTACATATGTACTATTCAACTACTATCGTACTTTTATGGTACATTTTTGGAATGCTTAAAAAAGAACAAATATAACACTTGGACTCCGAAAATCAAAATTCAAAGGAAGTAATTAAATAATCTCTCAGCAGTATCTTGATAATATTTTCGGAAACAAATAATTAATTTTCTTTTTTGTTTGTAGTTTGAGATTTTTTTAGTCTTAACCATCCAATTCACGAGGAGAAAAAGATTCTGACTAAAGTGGAATTTGACCGGAAGTAAGGAAAGTTTGATAAATAATTGTTTTTGCTAAAGATTGAATTAATTAATCACTTGTGTTCAATCATTTTTATTTTATTATAATATGGGGTTAAGGAAGTCAAGGTTCGAGAGCACTTGCCTGAGCAATTTTTACAACACAAGAATTTAGAGCATTTCTATGTAGTACGAAATTTATCACACACGAATTACACGAAAAAATGAACAGTGATTATTTAAAATAACCACCGTTCATTTTGTTCCAAATCAATGTTCATGCAGTTACAAACAGAAGATTTGAAAACCCTTAATACAGGATTTGTTCCAAATCAACGTTCATGCAGTTACACGAAGAGTACATTCGTACTAAATAGCATCTTTCAAGAATTTATGACATGAGATACATTAATACTAGGTAATGTAAGGATCAATATTTAAAAGAACATCAAAGGGAAGGGAAAGTACCACAGCTTAAGCAATTCTATGTGTTTTAGTAATTAAGTGGTAAAGCAGGTTGCTGAAGGAAAGAGCTTCCCAAAAAAAAATTCTTTGTTACTTCCCTGAAAAAATAGATAATATTATAATTAAGACCAAACTTTTCAGTTTCAGAATATATACCAAAACCCTTTATACCTACAACCAGCCAGACTAACAACAATAATGTGCGTTACTTTTCTTGACAATTACCAGAATCATCACCCTAAGGATGTTCACGAGTATCTGTTTAGGGTTTATGATTAGAAGCAAACTCAAATTGACTCAATTCAATCCAAATAATTTGTATTGGATATTTTTTGTGTTTGGTCTAACTACGACCCAATCCATTCAAATTTGTTGAGTCTTGGGTTGATCATATTTGAACTCGTTGATACATAGTAATTAAGAGAGACAACATCTCTTATTTTCTCAGTTCTCACAATTTTGCTTAGTCGTTCTCATGAAATTAGGATTTCAACTCTCAATTGGTAGTAGAATATCTATTTTGATTTTTAATTTGTTTTAAATTTACTATTTTAGATTTGGTTCCAACTGCATTGTTCATTTGACTATTTAAGATTATTGAAAATTTTAAATTATAATATGGAATAGTTAATGTTAGTTTTGGGGTTTTTAAGCTTCGTAGGTATGATCCTTGAACTTGCTTATTATTTTTTAATTTTTAAACCATTTTAACATAATATGTTAGCCTATGTGACTGATGATAACTACAATGTGATTCCTACCTTAATCTTTTCTTCCATGATTTGACTACACATAACAATTATAAGTAATGTATTCGGTATTTCATTTAATAAAATTTTTAGCCTATAAACAATATTCGATTTTAAAAAACAACAAACAAATTTAAATGCTTTGATCTATTGACTCAACTCAATATAAACCGTTTACAAACAAGTTAGTTTGTGTTGAATTTCAATTTTTATTTCTTGAAAGCCCAACTCGTTCAAATTTAATTTGATCACGAGTTTCTTCAAATCTAACCCCAAAGCATGTAGACCCATATCATATCATTACTAATAAGAGTACATGCATACACTCGGATCTCCCTTGATAGTTTTCAGTAAGCAATGGTAGAGCTACGGAAAAAAAAACATTGGAGGCACCAAAATTACTAAGATTATTATATATATATATATATATATATATATAAATAAATTAAATGTAATAGTTTTGAAATAATCATTTCTCATGATTAATTTTAAACATTTAATAGTGTTATTCAAATATTACTAATTTCTTAATTAATTATTTTCATATAAAA
Source organism: Glycine tomentella (assembly GCA_007407185.1). Classification (NCBI taxonomy): domain Eukaryota; kingdom Viridiplantae; phylum Streptophyta; class Magnoliopsida; order Fabales; family Fabaceae; genus Glycine; species Glycine tomentella. Next base: position 157,371 of record PYAF01000213.1, on the reverse strand, counting down.
TTTATCTCTATTTTTTTGTGAAAAATTTCAAATAAATATAATTTTTTTATTATACAAAGCAAAAATTTGGATGAGAATACAAAATAAAATTGTAAAAAGAAAATCACAAAATCAATAGAAAATATGCAGCGAAAATTCACTAAATAAATTTGTAGGTTCAATTCATATTATATAAGCTTTCTTATATAAAGTAAAAGTTGAAAAAAAAAGTCATAGAAAAATAAGTTAAAAGAATGCAAAAACAAAAACGTAGCTTTATATTTTGAAGAAATTAATTAATGAAATAGGTTATTTTGTATTAAGTGCTTTAAATTAGCCATTAAGGCTGATGTTATAAAAATATTGTATAAAATCTTATTAGTATGAAATAAAAATATAAATAATTTTTAATAGCTATACATATACAAAATTTTCTAAATCAAATATTTGATTCATGTAAACTTCAGGAAGGAAATACCTAGGAATGATAGGAAGCACAGCGGATCGAATTCCATTTGTTTAATGAAATTGAAGCATTATTTCATCTGCTGAAAACTGCTATATGCCGATGTGCTCATTGGGCACACACCAAATCCTTTTAAAATTTCCTGCGGCATTGCATTTAACTTCCTCTGTAGCTTTGTATATGCCCATTGTTTGAACCTTGATTTGAAGGGTTGTTTGAAGAGATTTACAGCCTTTGACATGTAGAGTTTTAAGGAATTGGGGAATCTCTTGTAGAGTTTGAAGAGATTCACAGCCTTGGACATTTATAGTTTTCAAGGACATGGGAAGCTTTGGTAGAGTTAGAATAGATTTACAGTTTTCAAGATCTAGAGTTTCGACAGATAGGGGAAGTTCTAATATTGTTTGAAGCTTCCTGCAAAAGCTTACATCTAGCAATTTAAGCTTGCTTTAATGTCCAAATGATGAGGTAAGTTCTTTGACCATAGAACAACCATAGAGAATCGATCGTTACTTCAAGATCTGTGGCTTTCGATAAATCTGGCAGCTCCTTTAACATCTGAACAACTGATGTCAACCATTGTTAAATTCACCAAATTCTGTAATATAATGAAGATATCACACTATCTAAATTAGTTAATTTTGTATACCTTTAATTAATAGAAAATAATTGTAACACTGTCATACATATATTTACCTTCACTCCATCCCAAAGTTTTATTTCCAAGCTGCTGTGTCACAATGACAATATTACATATATAAGTCTTTCAGTAGACAAATTTTCTGGCAATGATTTTAGAGGGTAACCATTCCAATAAAGAAATTTTAGTTCAGTTGTAAAAAATTGAAGCCCTTCAACAAGAATACAATGTTGGTTGAATAAAATCATAATGACATTCCCCACCAGTTACATCAATCAAAACTGACAACGTTAATACCAAAAACTAATAAAATTAACAATTTGGTCTAACAAAGACACTTTAAAACTGTGTTGGCAGGGGAAAAAGAAATAGAGGGAAGGAAAGTAGATGATGAAAAAAGAAATGAAGATAAATGGATAAGAAATCGAGTAAAAATAAAGGTAACTAGATATTGACCTATGCAACAAAAAAGGTAATAGGTAAAGAAATGTGTATATATGACGTTTTTCTTTTAAGAAAATAAAATTATGATAAAAATAATTGTGTTGAACTATTAATTTAATAATTGTAAATATTTGTTGAAATAGGAAATGTGTAAGGATAAATTGTAAAATCATATGTTTATCACAAAATACAATAAAGATTATTAGGACACTATGATTGAGGTGATTGTAATTATTTTAAGGGAATATAGTAAACAAGAATATAAATAGAAACTTATATTTTTGGTGTGGAAATTGGAATAAAAAACCATAATTATGTAAATTTGTAGAGTAACTTGTAGTAATGTGTATGCAATTGAAGAAATGGAAAATGTTATTAGTAATGAAAGTATATTTATTTTGTGATAAAATAAATTAGTTAATATTATTTTGTGAGTTGGAAAAAATTTATGGTAAAAATAAAATGTAAGAAAAGTAATCAATGAAATATAATTGACAGTAACTTGCTCTACTCCAAAGACAAACAACACTCTAAACGTGCACAATTAAGTTGAATGTTGATGGATCTTATCTTCGATCGTCATGGTCGATGACCTTTTAGGAATCAGTAGTATTTTTCGTAATTCCCCTGGGTCCTGTTATTTTTTTTTTCTTCTAAAGGATGCGAATTAACTGGTTCCCCACTGGTAGCAAAACTTCTCTCCATCTTCAATGGACATAAACCAAATTATTTTTCAAAATGCCACGCCCCTAGTTCGCTGGTCAACCTTGCAAACTACGTATGTTGAATTGGAGCATTTCTGGTGGACACAAAGTTTGCTACCCGTTCCAGCAAACTACGTGGCTGCCCAACGGGCAATCCACGTGGATGGTACAAAGGTCGCTGCCATGCATAACGAAATAGCTGCTGCAAATTCAAAAAAAAAACCGTTGCTGCAAGGATGAAGTTCGCTGTTAGAGAGAGCAAAATGCACAGTTTGCTGGCAGACATGGCAAACTAGGAATGCAGAGTTTGCTGTATTTTTCATTGAATTGTGTAATCAATTGAAATTTGATTCAGTAACTGTTAGAGTACCGTGTGACCAAATTATTTTTCTTCTATTCATATAGATTCGTAAAAATGAAATTACTTTTTAGCAAACTTATCAAGTATTATCTACTATACATATAATTGATTATTAAAATAATTTAATTTTTGTAGTTATCCCAAACACATCATGTAAAATACACAGTAGAGATTACTTTTAACACATTTTCACGTTCAACGGTTTGAAATTGCTTTTTCAAAATTATTTTTATCTAGCTTTTTTCAAATTTTGAACCACAAAAGGGTTTCATTAGTAGAAAAAATTAAATCTAAGGTAACTTGTAAACGCTAAACTAATATTTTTAAATAATTTCTTTACATGAAAATACTAAACATTACTGGTTTGGTCCTTGCCATAGTTAACTCCCATGTGCATTTTGGCAATTAGTTCCTACACTCCATAGGAAAGCACCAAGGTGGGATGTGATAGGAGTTCGCAGGTGCTTGCTGTAACACCCCAATATTTTTATATACGTGTTAAATGTGTAATTTAGGAAATGTTTTAGATCAATTAGTAATATGTGATTAAAGGATTTTTTTACCTAGAATAGAGATTAGAAAAATTTCAATACAATACTCCTAGGTAATAAATTACTAATAGGTGACAAGAAAATCTAGAATAGAATTTCTAGGAACTTTACT